>JAEBDU010013409.1:405498-486739 GCA_016802625.1 Heliconius numata | reverse complement strand
TATTTTAAAGGATAAGGATTAATACCATTATGGAAAAATATCCCTCACAATAAAAAATATATTGAAATTACTATTTTTAGACAGAAATATGATCACTACACGTTATCCTTAAAAGATAAAAATATGCTATCGCGGACTTTTTTGTAGATCTTATTAAGAGGAATAATACTCCAGTACATTATTTTCATGTAGTACTTACTATTAAAGCAGCGCATGCGCGAAAGTGTCTCAACGGGTAGGACTTTAGACACATTTATCGTATTTATGTTAATTTACATAAGAATGTTCAAATAATAAACTATACATAAACCTTCCCTGAGAAATACTCGACCTAATGGTGAAAACCGCATAAAAATCCGTTGAGTGGTTTAGAAGAAGAAGAGTTAGAAAGTTCAGACAGACACGAAAAGCGACTTTGTTTTATAAGATATAGGATAGGATAGGATAGGATAGGATACTTGAAGATATATGAAACTATATATTGTATAGGCATATTATTTTTCTTTTCAAAATTTTCATTTATTAAAAGACACCCATCTTGTTTTAAACACCAAAACGCCGAGAAACAATTGAAATATTTAATCATACTGTAGTCAGGTACAAATAAACTTAACCACGATGCGGCCTAAATAATTATTACAATCACTTAAAACCTAACAAACTTACAAACTATTAATAATTACTACAATCATCCTAGCAATTAGGAAACATTATCTAAAGCAATTAATAAAGGTGAAAAGTAAGTGTAGGCTGGATAACCGATTAATTAACGCCACCTTACTAAATGTAAGGGGGGTGCGGCATGTGCTCGTGACTTGCGAATTGGTTAGGATGTTGTTTTATTATTACTTTTTTTTCAAATTTATGCTTTTTCGTAATTATTACAGTACAGTCGATGAGTTGTGGTAATGAATAAATTTTTTGTTCACATTTTCAATTTTTTTTCGTTTTGATATAAAAAACAAAGCACACTATAGATATTGTTTACAATGTCTCGAAAATTGGACTAATAGTGAGGAACTGAGTGTCTTAACATTAGGTTCCCCCTGCGGTGAAGCAAACAAGGTGCGGAGTTGAATTCCGCCACATAAATATGCTTAAAATACAGTGAAAACATAGTGATATATCACTAGAATCTCTCTCGAAATATGATATTATATTATCATGATATAATATTGGAAAAATTAGAATTTCAAATGTTCTACAAACGAACTAGAGCGTAAATAAAGTCGTCATGCGATCTTAATTAGTGACAGTTTACACACCGATTATTATCTATAGAATAATGTCGACTGAATATATATAAAAACAAATATCTAAACCTTTTTCCTAATTGACATTAAAGACTGTGGTGGCGCAGTGGAACAGTGTCTGTCTGTAAACGAGACGGTTGTGGGTTCAATTCCCATTTTTATCATCTTCACGCTGTATCCAGCACACAGCAGGGTAGGCAATGGGAACCTCGTGTTAAGACACTTCGTTAATCACTTTCCGCTACATTCTGGAGGCATTGCGTGTTGAGTGGCGGAACTCAACGCCGCGCAGTACCTCGATACCAGAGGAAAGAAATAAAAATATAAATTTAAATAAATACTTCCTTTCCTCGAGTGGGGATAGAGCCCACAACCAGTCGATTTTGTAGCACACTTTGTGCGCCTGCGCCATGACTGATCTCATTCCCATTCGGAGGAATAAATATTTACCATTTTCATTCCTTCGCACTGGTAACAAAACAAAGCGAGGACGGCGGCGGAAAGTGGGGACGGAAGTGTCTTAATAGGAACGGATTGTATTAACTGTAGGTTCTCAGGTTCCGTCTGCATACCCTTACTTCGTGCGGGAGAGAGTGAGAAGCTACAAAAAATGTCTAATAGGCCACGCGAAAAAAGTTGCGGGCGAAGACTAGTATTTTATAAAATATGAGATTGTAATAATTATTCATTAATGAAATGAAATCATATAATATTTACTTACAGATGTAAATATTAATTTAACTAGAGTTCATTTGTTTTAGTAATATTTAACTTTACTTCAATATTCAGTTTAATTAATCAATGTTTCTGATTCAATAGTGCGTTTAAAATTCCGCCCTTTTGATGATAGCTTATATAGGTAAAATGGTCTTTCAGTAATATATTATACTAGCGACCCTCTTGCGGCTTCGCCCGCTTTTACTACTGGATTATTCATATAATGTATGTTTGCAAAGCACTTAGGATAATGTAAAAATTAATTAAACCCTAATGCAACCCGCATTTTCGTAGTTTCAATAAGGATTTTCCAATTGTTTTACACAGCAAGGACTTTTTAGTTGGTACCGTAATTTTAAATATGTGCTACTAATCTTTTCAAGTACTTATTAAAATATATTTAAATGACTATTTTTAAAGGGAAGAAATTATAAACAAAAACCTACCTACTAATAACTACTACAAAAAATATGAAACCAAATATATTGCGCTGAAATAATACATGCAACTTCAATTACCCAATACGTGCAAACGCATCTAAATCTTCGTTGCTATAAAGGCAGGCGGGTTTTTTTTCGAGCTTGTGGTTAATGCTGTTAAAACAGCGACACCGGTTGGGTAGGCACTACGTGGCTGCCTATGAGGAAAATTAAATAGAATGCATCGGCCGGGAATCGAACCCGGGCCGCCCGCGTGGCAGTAGAGCATTCTACCACTGAACCACCGATGCGTGTAAGGCAGGCGGGCGCGGCGGACGCGCTTGTATAAGCAAAACGTCGCGGGGTGCGTTTCGCAGTAAGGATTTTTTGATATTGTAACAACTTCTAAAGTACTTATTAAAAAGAAAAACAATAAACGACAGTTTTGATCTACATTAAATGGCCAACGTAACTAATATACTTATTTATATGCTGAGAGTAAGGGATGAGTAAAACAGGACTCGATACAGCTGATGTGTGAACGGCGTGATGTGTTAACAATTAAATGCGTTTTTCTCTAAAACTATTCGCAATTTCGAAATAGCGTAAAAAGCAAATTTTATCTTCGTTTAACGTAGAAATTTAATAAAGTATTTTAAAGGATAAGGATTAATACCATTATGGAAAAATATCCCTCACAAAAAAATATATATTGAAATTACAATTTTTAGACAGAAATATGATCACTACACGTTATTCTTAAAAGATACGAATATGCCGTCGCGGACTTTTTTGTAGATCTTATTAAGAGGAACAATACTCCAGTACATTATTTTCATGTAGTACTTACCATTAAAGCAGCGCATGCGCGAAAGTGTATCAACGGGTAGGACTTTAGACACATTTATCGTATTTATGTTAATTTACATAAGAATGTACAAATAATAAACTATATATAAACCTTCCCTGAGAAATACTCGACCTAATGGTGAAAACCGCATAAAAATCCGTTGGGTGGTTTAGAAGAAGAAGAGTTAGAAAGTTCAGACAGACACGAAAAGCGACTTTGTTTTTTTTCAACGTAGGATTACGTAGGATTTTCAACGTAGCGGGATTCGAACCCGCGCCTCAGGCCTCTTCTGCATAGATAGGAGTAGATAGAGGACACCTAGTGTCAAGACACTAAGTTCTCCGCATTCTTTAAGCTATGTCGTTATTGAATGAGGCAACGCTGCACTGAATTCGTCGTGTCAAAGCGTTTCGAATATCTCTAAGAAATTGGTAAAATTATTAATAATGAACGTACAAGGGGAACGACACACTCGCCCAATTTTCTCTCGCCACGCCGACCTTCTTGCTGAAATGATGAAGTAATTGGTCTCCAGTTTTAGTAGAAAATAATAAATGGTTATTTTGTTTCGAAAATTTGGCGGCAAATGGGGAACGGAGCATGTTAACATTAGGTTCCCTCTACATGCTACATGCTGGGTACAACGTGATGCTAAAAACGTACCGTCTTATATTGCAAAGTTTACATATAAAATATTTTCAGAAGAGTTAGTTAGACATTTCTTGTTAAGTGGTGGAAATTGACGCTGCCCTTTCTTCTGACAGAGCAGGAAGATGAAAATAATTCAATGCCCACTTGAATCGAATCCCCAACCATCCCGCTTACGTTTTCCTACTTCGCCAATATGGCGTCTAAGCGCTACACCTTGTATGCCTCTTGTATGCCTTTCTCTACGATGACCCAAGTTGAACTATTAGGGCTTATGTATTTTTGTAAGTTTTTTTTTTTTTTTTTTTGAGATGTATTTGCAATCAGTTTATTACTTTTAGCAAATGTGTGCCATGCTGCTGGCTTTTACAGTCTTGGCGTGACTCCAATGAGCCATCTACCTAATACAATTCTTTTATTATTTATGTTATATAGATTATTTATTTTATATAGATATTTATATTAATAGAGTATATCATTTCTCTTTAGTCTTTTGGCATAACTTCGCTTTACAAGGGCAGATGCAAGATCATTGGGATGCCTTTCCAGTCGGTGTCGATATTTACAATTATATTTTATTATTTCATCCGTGACAGTGTCCATCTTGAGGTTCTCATGGATTTCCTTGTTGGTGACAAACCACGGTACTTGGCTGATTGTTCGCAGTATGGAGTTTTGTACTCTCTGGATTATTGTGATATTGGATTTTTGTAAGTATATGTATTATATTGTATTATTAATATAAGTAAGCTTTTTATTATAAACGGGACTTTTTTAAGCGATATGGGTTTTTCACTGGCCTCAAATAAAAAAATTGATAATAATTAAAACAAAAAACTTAAAATATATTTCAACCTTGAATTGAATCCATTAACTTAATGATCAACTACAAAATGGTGAGGAATGTACAACGGGAACGACAGACGCCTAATTTTTCTCTCGCCGACCTTCTTGCTAAAATGATGAAGTAATTGGTCCCCAGTTTCAGTATCAAATAATAAATGGCTATTTTGTTATTTAAATTTCGCTCTCGAGGGCTGTACAAGTCTTTATTTTGTATAGGAATAAAAATGTTATAAGATTTTCAAATAAATATTAGTAAAATATATTTCTTGGTAGCTAATATTAGCTTTCGTGTATCTATTGAAAATGCTTTAGGCGATTTGTTCATATACGAATGTTTGTGATAGAAATCAGTTTTGTCTATACTTTAGTTTTAAAGGTTTGATATGATATTTCTACTTCATCCTCATGAGGCCCAAGAAAAGAAATAGTTACAACATTTTTATTAAATCTATGTAAATTAATAATATAGTAGAAAGATATTTGTTGTATTTTACTTTAGCACTCTATCGTTTGATCTGCGCTCTCGCTTTTTCGTGCTTATAGCCGTTTACCAATTTATAAGACGTAATCAAGTCATCATATTTGAATTAAAGAAGTGCAAATAAATGTTAAGTTATTGAAAAAAAGTAATTTTCAAAACAAAGTAGGATTATTTGTAGAATATAAAATAATTGTAATTCAGCGGTAATAATTCAATTCATTTTATAAAAGTATGGAATTTTTCAACAATGTTTTGTTATTAAAATGTAAAATTACACGTTGAATTATTGACCACAAACCGATTTTATAGACAATCAGTTTAATTATAATGATTTTGAGTGAATTTTAAACTTATAATTATAATTTTTAATCAAAATTCGACAGTATAATCTATCGAAAACTTTATGTATTTAAGTAATTCAAAGCTTGTAGTAATACCCGTTTTATTCGTTTACTGAAAATATCTAATTCCCAATTCAAAGGTACTCGAGACTGATAATATCTAAATTATTCATAGCCTTCTTGAATAGTATCATTGAATTATGACAAAATTGAATTTTAAAAGTCCGTCTTGTATTCGTTATAATTATACTGTTAATACAATACAACTCATGTGTAAGTTGTGGGTTTAAATCTATCTTATATAGGGTTAATTTTTTTTTAAATGTTTACGGTAGAAAGTTATTATTATTTTACAATAAATATTACCACAAAACTTATGAGACCTTAGATATGTGACTTAACATAAAAAATCCATTCATAATTGGCGGAGTTATTCCGTAACAAACAGACAATCAAATAGAAAATTCCTTTTTTTTAAGTCGGTAAAAATCCACTTACTTGATAGAATAAGCGAAGGCCATTACAGCGTCGGACACAAACTGCAACTGTCCTTCAAACTCAGTGTTGTTGACCGTCAATCGCTCTTTGCCGGAGCATGTGTGCTTGTATTGACCATTGTAGGGGGTTTTGGGGCTCCCTGGATATCGGCACTGGAAGTGATCCTCCCAGAATTCTGAAATTATTATATTATTTAGCTTCACTTCCGTATTCCGCCTAAAGCAGGGTAGGCAGAGTAAATCCGGTGTTACTCTCCAATTTTCGAGACCTTGTGTGTTGATGTGAGACGCTTTGTGTTGTTACTTACCACAGAAATTAAATGGAATTCATTTCCCTGAGTGGCGATCCAACGCACAAAAGTAAAGTTGTTAGAAATTAATTATCTGTGTACTAGTTATCTGTATTGCCACTTAGGAGAAAAATAATTTCTTTTTTCTTTCTCTGGTAACAAGACAACGCGCGGCGTTGAGTTGCGCCACTGAAGACCCGATGGAGTATCCTAACGCTAGGTCTCCTTTGTTTACTAGCTTGGGAAGTTAAAGTAAAAGATAAAATGTAAAGATTATTAATAATAATCTGATATTGCTTAGTATGAAAAAAATATTAGGTGGGATTTTTAAAGGTGATGATAAAAGGTTTGATTGATTACAGCAACTCACGCCTCACGCCTCAGTGCCCGCGCCTAGGTTACCGCCCTGACGCTATCGAATATATTTTATATTTTCACTTCGTTTTTGGCGGATTCAACAAAAGGGATATGGTCCTTTTCAAAATAAATGTGAATATTTCGACGCATAAAACAAGTTTCATTAAAAAAGGCCCAGACATTTTTGAAATATACACTTATTTCTGGAGGTAATATATAAGAAGAAAGATAATGAACAGGTATTTAAAGTCGCTTTAATTTTTATTATTAGTTCCGTCTGCTTAATGCTAGTGTACAATATATAAAACGGAATTACATAACTAACAATCAAATTATAGGAACTACTTACCAACAAACCATGGATTCCTTTTGTTATTCTTTACGTTAAGTCCCAAGAAGTACTCCTTGAAGCCGTTCACATCGTTGGCTTGAGGCTGCACACTGATAGTTCCTTCTACCGCTCTCTCATTACCATCAGATACTAGGGCTCTGGCACTCCACCCATCTGAACCAATCCAGCTGAAGGAACTGGTGGCGTTTACTCGTTCTACTGCCCTCATCACGCCTGCTACTTCTTGATCTGAGCCGAATATTATTGCACCTGTGGAGGAAGATTATTTTTAAACTGATTGTAATAATATTTTTGTTCAGCTCCACGTTGTATCCAACACATAACAGGGTGGGCAGAAAGAACCTAGTAAACCTAGTGTTAAGATATTCCGTTACTCAAGTTCCGCCGAATTGTCAAAAATATATCGAGATAAAAGAAATAATAAGGGTGTCTAGTCACGTGCGGTGTGTAATTTAATATGTGGCTTAATTGACTAGAGAGCGAAGCCGAAGCCCTGGAAATACATAATCAAATTATACGTCCAATGTATCATAACATAATTTGAAATATAACGTCGGTAATAATTTAAAAAAGTACGATAGCTGTGGGTTCTGTTCACGTTGGCGGACAAAGTGCGAGTTGAGTTTCTTTCCCTTGGAAAGTGGATAACTTAATTATCCACGGGATTCCATCATCATATCCTGACTTGGTAGTACTGGTACCAATTTTAAAGTACGTTTCAAACAAAAAAAAATATCGATCCACATATAATTAAAAGAAATCGACGGATAAACACATAAAAAAAATAGTCAACGAATATAGAACCTCCTCCTTTTCAAAAAAAAAAAAAGAATTCAGTAAAAAAACATTAAACGGCCGATTAAGACAGAGTTCCTGACGAGTTTCACCAAGGATGAGTTAAGGGGAGATAAAATTAAAATTATGGTGATTCCTTTATCAAACCCAACAAACAATTCTCGCTGAAAAACAACGTTAAAAGTGAACGTGGGAAGGTGGATTAATGGCAATCTAAACTTTTCAGGACGGAACAAGTTTGAAGAATTGGGTCATGGCTTTCTTGCACATATGTACGGCGTTCTTTCCGGTTAGGAGAAGTTACTTTGAGTCATTTCTCAGCTGTACTATTATAACATTTCATATTTCAGAGAAGGAAGTATAAAAATTACTGTTTTATATCACTGATGTATTTTTTTTTTATAAAAAGTAAAAAAAAAAAACTGATGAATGAAATAACTTCGGATTAAGATTTGGATTTGGATTGAGGTCATCGTGGCGCAAGGAAACAAGGGTGTGGCTGTAACGCGACGGTTGTGAGTTCGATCTCCATTCGAGGGAATGATACAGCATGAAGCTGATTTAATTATATAATTTATTCTTATAATTTATTTTTGGTGTTAGTCAAATTGTTGAGAGAGAATGCTTTTAGCGTTAAGCCCGCCTTTTGTACATTTTTTTGTAATTTTGTGCAATAAAGTATGTATATATAAATAAATTGTCGCTTAGACGCTACTTAATTTTTTTATAGCTTTCTTTCCTAAGTGTATAAATAAAAATTTAAAAGATGCTAAAATAAATGATATCTACAACTGAAAATGGATAAACATTTTTCCTACAATTTTAACAATATTTCTCTAGGACTCGAGCGTTGAGCTCAAAGCTCGCACTAATTAGACGAACTTGCATAGTCCATTTCTAGTACAATTGGCTGAAACAGTCATGTAGTTAGACTTCCAGAATAGGCCGTTGTTGCCACTTAGCCGCTTATGCGGAGCAAACAGTTATTCCCATTGGCTTAATAACCTTTCGGGTCAAATCCATTTTGCTTCCATCATGTCATAATGTTATACAGTCTGAGAGGAACTAAGTACCTACGGTAATTAAATATTTTGGTGCAAAACTTTTATAGTTATATACTTTATGTACATGCGGATGTATTCACGTTTTATCCCGCTGAGCAGGATAGGCAGAGGGAACGTTATTGTAAGGACACTCCGTTAGTATTAAAGACACTGCGTTATGAGTAGTAGAACTCAACGCCGCGCTTTTGTCACAGCAAAATAAATTGCTTTATTTAATAAATTGTTTTATTTAGCTCTGGTATAAATACAACTCTCCCCCGGGTGGGATTCGAACCCACAATTGTGACGGTTTCAGTCAGAAGCTGTGACTGTGCACCACGACAGGCTTAATCAGAATTAGTGGTACGTTATCTCGTTCTCCAGAATTAATTAGTTATAAATAACTATATACTACATTTTATTTTATTTCCTGCTCGTTTTTGCAACTTATCTTGTCGCTACCACTGGCGAAGAAATATAAATAATTCATTTCTCTGAATGGGAATCGAAACCCTATCTGTAAAGTATAGAGAGACGCGTCTTTTAAATAAATATTTTTTTTATTTAAATATACTGATATAGTTTCTAATAAGATTTTTTCTAATAAAGTTATAATTAATCTAAGTTACAGTAGCGACGTATTCTATCATTCATCCATATTATTTTCTACAGGTCGTTTCACAATGTAATAACCCATTAATTCACGTTTTCCAAATCATAATTAATGATTGAACGTACAGTTTAAGCCTACATCATTTTCTTTTGCTATTTTGTTAATTGCTTTTTATTTTTAGTGTTAATTTTTTTTTAGTTTCACGCCGTATCCCGCACATTTAGACTAGGCTGAAGGGACCTGTAAACATAGTGTGAAGACACTCCGGTCAAATTAACACATTTCTGTTCCCCATTTTCCACAGCTTTGTGTTGAGTGGCGGAAGCGAGGAAATAAAAAAAAAAATCATTTTCTTGAGTGGGATTAGAACCCGCAACCTTTTGCGTTTACAGTCGCACGCTTGTACCACTGCGCCACAACCGGCTTCTTGTAAATAATATTCTGTATATATTATTGAAATTAGATAGCTTAATTGCAATTTAGATTTTAGTTATAATCTCTATAGAATTGAACAGAATTACTAATTAAACCTGGATTAGGGGTCTTTGTTTCAAATATTGTTTCGCAGTCTAGGTTATTAAAGGAATAATGGCATTAAAAGCAATGTGTGTAATATTTCAGCTTTATTGATATTACTTATATAATTATGTTGTACTAAAGACCGTATATATATTTGTATATTTTTTAAATATATATATTTTTTAAGCCCTATTATGGAGATATTGGCGAAACTCAACGCTAATTTTTGTTTTGGTACCAGAAGTCCCGGGATATAGCTAGTATATTATAAATTGCAAAAAAAATCGAAATTCTTTAATAATTGAGATATTTTTAATAACTTTTCTGCACAGAGTTCACCGTATAAAGCGAATATTGGATGGCGGCCAATTACTGTGTAACCGAGAGTTCGTGATTCAGTTTCAAGTCAAATGTATTTGAATAGAAGGTATTGGATTTCTATCCAGATAGACTAGGAATTGAATACAAATATAATTTGTTGTTGAAAAAAAATGTCTATTTATTGTTATAGATTTTATTTTAAAAAAAATATTGTAATGAAAGTTGAGGCCAGTCGTTGCGCAGGGGCACAAGCGTGCGACTGTTAACGGTTGTGGGTTCAAGTGGGACGCAAAGCGCGGCGTTGAGTTGCGCCACTCAACACGCAATGCCTCCACAATTTTGCCTCCCTACCTTGCTTTGTGCGGGATTCAGCGTGAATCTAAAAGTACTCTTACTTCTATCTATTTTACAATGCCAGTCGTCTTTTTAGTACATCAAAAAACTTTGAACAAAGCTCTAAAATAAAATCTGAACTTTCTAGTTGTATGTGATAAAATCCGGTTAAGTGCGAAACGGACTTGCGTACTGAGGACTACGAACCAATTTATAAAAGTTGACAAACTTATATTTATTATTTATATTTTAACGTTATTTGTACTATATATTTTTACTTTGTCGTTATTTCTTCATCATTTTAAATCTACGGGAACCAGCCGAAAGGTTTTGATTATTCTGTGAACCTTTTGAATATGCGGTAAAAATGGAGCATTAATGTTATATCTTTTGATTACGTAAACATAGAAGTTTGATTGTTTTTGTGCTCCGAGGGAAAGACTTGAATATCTGATATAAATTTCAGCTCGATAACTTCGCTACGTTGTTGAGAAAAAAAGGAATTGTTAAACGGATTGCAGACAGACAGACAAATAAACAGATGGATAACAAAATTGTTATATAAGGGTTTCATATTTTTCTTTATTTATTTACGTTTATATTTCCAATTCTTTGCGCTGGTGTAAAGGCAAAGCGCGGCGTTGAGTTCTGCCACACAACACGCAATGCCCCCAGAATTCTGCAGGAAGTGGGGAACGAACTGTCTTAACACTAGGTTCCCGCTGCCTACCCTCCTGTGTGCGGGATGCAGCGTGAAGCTGATTATATTTTTCTTTTGAATTACGGAATCCTAAAAACTACGTGAAACAACTGCAAAACTATTATGCAGTGGCAAAATTTTAAAGAATGAAATTAAATTGTAGGTAACGAAATCGAAGATTTATTATAGCTAACAGGAAGGTGATTGTAATAATTTCACGAAAATTTGTGATTTCAGGAAAACATGTTTATATTATATTTATGTAAATAGAAGGAATTATGCACATTTTGTGAATATCTTTTTATATTCTTTGTGTTTTATAATGTTATTCCGTGGCATAATGTGTGGTGGAAATTATGATTGTAAATATTTTTTTTTATAAAATGGCATTTACACTATTAAGGGAGTATTTAGCTATAAAATAAATATATATTTTTTTCACACAATTTTGACTCCAAAAGTATCAAACATTTCGTTTATTATTTTTGAAGTAATTAAAATATTATTGTTTATAATTTACTTTTTCTTTAAGTTTGAATATAGCTATAATAATGAAGTCGATCTCTTAAAATTATTTTCTCTCTATTATATTTCGTGAGATTCCATTCACATTTAGTATTTGTTTAATTTCAACTGCTTCATAAATTAAAAAAAAAGTTTCTATTAGCTTGGTTGACATTTCAGTTTTTAATATAGAGATTTCATCTTTAATTCCTCAAATTAATTTTCTCTCGCAGACGAAGCCGCGTGCATATCTAGTATTTAATAATTATTACATTAATCGACACGACGTATTTAGACGTGAGCATTACGGAAATGGCGCCTAATGTGTAGCAGATGGCGATAACGAAAGCTTAAATGTAACCGCGTCGTTTGCTACTTAATAACTTAACTAATGAATCCTAAATATGGTGCGTTTTAATAAGTGTTTAGATGCTTGTGTCTTAATATAACAAATTTACACCGCGACGGTTGCGGGTTCGATTGATATTCGGTGGTAAATTATTTCCATTTTACAATTTCCTATAGGTATATATAAACGGACATATTCCCACTGACTGAGGTAAGAAGCTACGCACAGCCGTAACCGCTGTGCGTAGAAACGTGAAATTTGGACATGTTTATTTTCGTAATCTAGACAACCACTAAGAAGGGGTTTTAAAAATGTTAACCCTAAAGAAAAGGGAAGAAAAGAATTGAAATCGGCTCCGATTTTCACAAAATTTCAAATTCAGGCTCTAAAAATTATTTCACTGAACACGTGTTCCATGGTTTTTTAAAGTACACTCTTTAAACTGAAAATAATTTCATAAATATTCTTATAGTTAGAGTGGGCGAAGCCGCCCTGGTCCGCTTGCCATAGATAAAGCGCGGCGTTAAGCCACTTAACAGGTAATGTCGTAAATTCGGACGGAAACTGGGAGACGAAGTGTCTTAACATAAGTTTTCCTCTAACTACACGGGGAAGAAAGTTTCGCGATTTTTTAGTGTTTTGTAATATAAACAATAATAAAAAATCACCAAAATCTATACCACGAATATTTTATCTCATAGTTAATTTAGTTAGGACCTTGAGAAGTATGGTCGTTGGGGGTTATCACTAGATAAGGGCGAGCACTCGCTCTAAACGACATTGCGTATTGAACGCCTATCCAATTTGTATGGCCACTTTAGCGAAAAATTGTATCACGCCACAGCTGGCTATCTAACCGGTGGAGCGATGTTTATATGTATATACAGGGTGTGTATATATGTATGTGGAAGACAAGATTAAATTAATTATTTTTTTGGTTGGATCCTTTTTTTTAGCTTCACGCTTTATCCCGCAAATAGCAGGGGAGACAGAGGGAATCTAGTGCTAAGATACTCTGTTAGCAACTTTTCGTCGAATTTTCGAGATATTGAGTGTTCAAAACAGTATTTTTTATTAATTTAAAGGTGTTATTCACATACTAAGATAATAAAAATATATAGAAATGTATTAAATTTAAATGGGGCGAGACTCGGACCTGCATCTCTTGGAAACTATCCAAATAGTAAAAAAAGGTTGATGACAGTGGACAATGCGAAAGAGCTATACAAACACCGTACTTTTTGGTGCTCCAGGACTTCTTGCTCTGCTACTTGTTGCTGGATGCACAAAATATACCGAATGTACAAGAATATCATAAAATAGAAATTTCTGATTTTTAAGAATTTTGTCTGCTTGTTTGTATGTTTGTACACGCATGTCTTTAGATCAGTCCAGTAGGGCCGATTTATGTAAAAATTTTTTCATTATATAGCTATTAGGCCTGGGCAGGATCTAGGTTATAATTGATTTGACTGGCTCATCTAATCTAGAACCACAGCTAAACAATATTAAACAATTAAATGCTGTCGATAGAAGGTGACATGGTACACACACATGTGGTTTATGGTCTAGAATAAAGGTTTACGACGCCCACGATCTGAAGAACACGGTGGATGTATTAGTGAGGTGAAGTCGGCAAAATTCCAGATGCATGAAAGCATTTTGCCCACCATCGTCGCAACAGCTGTTCCTACCACAGCGTGGATGAATCCGTTAATAGGTTGATCTCATCTCATCTCGTTTTCTTGACAATGCCTGCCGTTGCATTGGCAACGACGAGAACCCATTACCCACTACCTCACTGCAAAATGGATTTGCAGAATGGTCTCAAGGGAGATAATAGATCTTATTTCAACATCATTAGTACAATTAATAAGCTTCGAGTTCGGCGCTCTCTGGGAAATCTTATAAGTCTTTTCCCTATACTCGCAAAATAACTATTTACGTTATTTACTGCGTCAATTAGCCTTAGTATTATCATTAGATCTTTTAATAACTTGCCCATTAATAATAAGTTCTTTTAGGCAATAAGGGAAGCCATAGACAAACTGCTATAAATTTTAATTAAAAACGTAATTCGTACTCGACCCTATATTTTTTGTTTACTAATAATTTTGTTGGAAAACAAACAAACGACTAAAATGGCATTCCTCGAAACATGCCGGAATTTTGTGAGCTTAAGTAATTTTTTGTTACTTAATTAAAGTCACATAGCGAGACGAATATAAATAGGCTCAGCGTTAAGTAATTGGTTCTTTAAATGTATTGAAATGTTTTTTAGGCTTAGCAAGGGAAGTTCCAACGTTCCAATTCATATAGTCCGTAAAGTAGAGGGAAAGCTGAGAACGGAGTGGCTCAACACTACGAGTATATTCTTTGACTAGTAAAAATATGCTAAAGTTGAATCAATATAAATTATGTGGTGTTAGTGATATCAAAATTAAGTAATCGGCTAGGACAAACGTTAAATTCAATAAGTTTTTGACCTCGTAAAGCTTTTTACGGGGTCATATATCCGGGAGTATAGTATCTATATATATTTATATATTCTCATGTCAAATCGAACCCACAACTGTCGCGATTATAGTTAGAAGCAATAGAAAAATCAGAAAACTAAGAAGTAAATAAAAACATAATATTGGAACACCAATTTCAAGTCGAAAATGTAGAAAACAGAGCATCCAGCCAACAATTCTTTGTTAGCTGTATGACATATAGCCAATATCCAATTTGTACTTCCACGTGCTCTAAAACAGGAAATATCGGCAGTTAGTGTTATTTATATGTTTACACAATATCTAGATTATGGGGAAATTGTTTTTTAGGTTACATTTTGTTTTGTTTTTGTTGTTTTTGTTTTGTTTATACTTTGTATATAAGACCGTATTTCTGCCTTTTAAACATTTTTTTAAAGATTGAACAGTAATTAAGTAACTGAACGTTAATAGATATTAAGTAAAATATTTAGAAAAAGGCAATCTGTGGACGCTTTTAGGAATTAAATATCAAAGATAAAATGTCTAGTTATTAGTATTGCTTAAGTAGCAATTAAAAATAAAATTAAAGCTGGTAATTTTAGAAACGTTGAAAAAGATACGGACCTGTCTGCAATGTTTACTTAATTTTAATAAAAAAAAGAGAAAAAAATACTGTGTCAATCTACGCCACTCGTCATACAAAGTATCGAATTTAAGCGAAAAGTAGAGAGCAGAGAGTCTCCATACTAACATATTTATCCTGCCTGGTGAGAAAACCTCCCACTTAGTTCCCATTTACCTCCTAGGAATATCAAAATGACACGAAGATGAACGAGCTGTGTACCATTTCTAATATTTTGCAAGCTTAGATTTGATATATGGAGGGAGGTCGGTGTTGACAAAAGATAAAGTCGGCACTAAGAAGTGCCAGATGGACGATTTGTCTTCTTAAACGAAAACCTCGCTTTTTTCGCCATTTAACTTGTTTGATCGATTATCTTACTTCTTCAATAATGTATTCATCGTTCTCGTTTTTGTAAGACTAGTCGTCGTTGGTAACTTAGTTTGCGTGGACTTTAAGATTTAATATGAAAAATGCCATTTTTTCCAGTTCTCGTTGGAATTTCTAAAGTTATCCTCTGTTATTTATTGATCCCCTAAGCTCCTCTTCGAGGATAATTGTAGCGCTGCAGCACAAGCGTGCGACTGTTGTGGGTTCAATTCATACATGGGGAATCTTCGCTGTGGTAACGAGGCAACGCGTGGCGTTGAATTCCGCCACTCAACACGCAATACCTCCAGAATTTTATATATTTAAAACTATTAACATTTATTTATTTTTCTTGATCAATACTATTTAGTTATCTACTTGCATAGTTTATAAGGCAATAATTACACGTTTATTTCTTTGAAAATAAACGTGTAATTATCTATATATATAAAAGGACTTGTCCTCACTGACTGAGGTAAGACGCACGCACAGCCGTAACCGCTGTGCGTAGAAACGTGAAATTTGGACAGATGTTTACTTTCGTAATCTGGACATCCACTAAGAAGGGATTTTGAACAATTTTAACCCTAAAGGGGTGAAATAGGGGTTCAAAGTTTGTATGGAAAAAAAATTAAATCGGCACCGATTTTTATAAAATTTGAAATTTAGATTTTTAAAAGTATTTAATTGAACACGTGTTTCGTCGTTTTCTCGAATTCTCCCCCTGAGGGTGCAAATAAGGGGTAAAAGTTTGTATGGAAAAATCTTTAAATCGCCACCGATTTTTATAAAATTTGAAATTTAGACTCTTAAAAATATTTCATTGAACTCATGTTTCATGGGTTATTAGGATTCACCCCTAAATACGCAAGCGAAGCTGCGCGCGTCCGCTAGTTGCCTTATAATAAAAAAAAAAAATTTAATATATGCGATCGTTGTAAATTCGATTCCCACTCGGGGGAATGAATCCGTCATTCAACACGCAATGCCTCTAATTCGGCTGTCTCGAGTAAATTAATTTCATTACTCTAACTTGGTACGTGCGAAACTCTAAGCCGTCTTAGCTATTCAAAATATATACACTTTTCTCACAAGAAAATTAATATAATTAATTTAAGTTAAATAAAAGAAATATGTAAAATATTTACATAGAAATTCAGGGCATCGATATGGACATCATAATCTTTGTAACGATAGTCAATTCACTTAATTGCTATCGGTATTTCGAGAGGCTATTGCTTGACTTTTGGGTCAAGAGCCGGATGCAGAAGAGTAGGCTAGAGTCCTAGAGTCCTAGGTGGTTAGATTTTTCATCAAGTATACCTACTAATATTATAAAATAATTGATTTGTAATTTTAACGTTTTCTTGTTAATTTCTTAATTATTCAATGTTTTTTGCTAACTATGATATATACTTATTTAACAAATAAAATAATTCTTATATAGATGTGTACAGAAGAAAATAAATTACATACCTCTAGCACGAGGCTTGGTGAGTAGCTTCTGGACTATATTGTCATACGCTCCTTCACTCGCCACACCGGAGTCTTTCACCAGCTTCTCTTTCACAGCTATACAGATACCATTGCGTGCTAACAAAGCTTCAAGTTCTTCGAATGCCTGAAAGAAAATATTATTTTTAATAATAAAAAAAAATATTAGGCTGAAAATAGGTTTATTTCTCAATTATCTGGTTATTTACTAACTTAGAGTGAATTGTTCAAAAATATCGAAAATGTTTTACATACCATACCAAAAAGTCAATTCATTTAAAATTTACATTTATTAATAAAATATTTAAATGTAAACACGAAGAGATATAAACAGAAATTGTTTTGGAGGACCGCCACAGTATCAGTTATGTATGACAGTGAGGTAATTCATATCGACAACTTCGAATTTATTGGTCAGTTTAAATGCAATGTTTACAATGTTTGCAATTTAACGTTTTAACTTCGGAAACCTCAATTTATACTGGAGTACATTTATTTGGATTAATATTTTTTACGGTGGCATCTGACGGTTTACTACAGTTGCGAGTTCGATTCCCATTAAGGAGAATGATTTAAATATAATTAAATTATTGTATTCATTTCCTCACTCTAATAGAGAAAGCGCGGCACTGACGGCGCGCAATGTCTAGGAAATTAGGCTTACTTGAGGAATAAGGAGTATGTTAAGGGATATTATTTTTCCCTGAATTGATCATTTAACATTTAACACTTATCTAATGAAAATTCATGATTTTCCAGAAAAACAGGAAAGGCAATAACAAGAACCAAGTAATAAGACATTCCACTCTTCAATTTTCACCCAATTTTCAATACTTTCAAAACAATATGCCAGTATATTTCAGAGAGATATAATTATTTACTCGAGTGGTAATCAAACCCACGACCATTGACACACGAAAGAAATTTAAACAATATAAAATATAGCCTTAGCAATAAACATCAGTTGCATATTCAATGGATAACGAAAATTATTAGCGAAAGCCTGCAATGATTGTGGAATACTGTATGTACGAGTACTATTGTTAACGTATTAAATCAAATTGATTTAGCAGGAATTAATGCGCTGTTATGTTTGTTATAATTGTTCTAAATATTTTGATGTCAATTGTTTTTGTTTATACGTTGTTTTAGTAAAATGCGTGAAACTACTAAAAAAAGATACATGAATTCATTCTTTACTTAGTTATGTGTTTTTTTTTCGTTTTTTTATTTTGGAGGCATTGTGTGTTGGCGGAACTTAACACCGCGCTTTTCCTCATTACCAGAGCGAGAAAATGAAAATATTAAATATTTCTTTTTCTTTTCTTCAAACAAATTGTGAACGATTCTCATGGGAACGTGAAAAATAAGGTATTTCCTTTTATGGGTGAATTACCTACAAAAATGCGGTCTTATACTAGTTATATTTGAAAATGTTACATACGTACCTTAATACCGTAGCTAGACTCTTCATAGATGATAGACACGTAACTCCATCCCAGTTTCTTTACAATCTCCACCATTGCTTGTACCTGGTAAAATATATTAATAAAATTGTGTAGAAAATTCTATAGTAATTAAATTTTGTAATGTTTTTGACCAAAAATTGGCTTGACTTCAAATTCATATAAAATTAATATTTTTTAATATCTATATTTGAAAATGTATTTATATATCTTAATCAATAGTGAGATAATCAGTGACTACGGATCGTCAAGGAATACAGTCTCTTGCATATCTCTTTCGCCTCGTCCACTGTCATCAACGTGTTTGGGGGGTCTTCATGATTCCCGCACATAGCAGAATAGGGAGAGGGACCTAGTATTAAAACATCCATTAAGACCACCATTCCACTATTGCCGCTGAATTCTGGAGGCATTGTATGTTGCGTGGCGGAATTAAACCCCGCGTTTTATAACCCAATTTCCACCGCGAAGGAGAAACGAGCGAGTAATGCTTAGACTGGACGTACTCTTTTTAAGTAACATAGGTACACATTTCCACCAACAAAGAGTTTTATATTTTGTAATTACTTCGCTCCACCCCCTAGAACTGAGCGAGTTCATTTAAACTCTTTCTGCACAGTCGGTTCTTTCCGCCCGACTATTTATTGGTGGAAATACTAGTTAGGTTTTTTGGCGGAAATGCAGTTTACTCTTGGGAGTTCAATGTAATGCGGTGCAAACTGGGCTTTTGCCTCTACCAGAGCGAGGAAATTAAAATAAAAAATATTTCATTTCCTCGAATGGGAGTCGAACCCACAACTTGTCCTACTTACAGTCGCACGGCCCTGTACCACGACTAGTGCAGTTTCATAAATCTTTTTTTAAATTGAATATCTATGTTAGATCACAGAGATACACTAAATTCTCTACATAAATTACAATTTATCGTCGAAAAAAAGAATTTCGTATATTGTTATTCTGTTATCTATTTCAGCATATAACTTTTGTATTTTGAATGCCAGACACTAATGTCACATTTTGTACAATAAAACCGAGATATTATATGTATGTAGATTTTATTTTATGCTTTTTATCGCATTGCGGAGTAGACAAAATGAAAAAAACCTAGTGTTAAGACACTCTATTAACCAGTTTTCTTTAAACCAGTACCATTTAGTATGCTGTTCTTATAAGAATATGCGTAACAGAGACGCATATAATCTCACTAAATCACCTGAAACATTAGATTGGAGTGATATATCACTATTTTCAAAATTTATCAAATGTTTTATTTATATTTTTTGTTTACTCAGCAATTCTCTATTAACTCTATTATCCAGTTTTCTCTCAACCAGAACCATTCAGTATGTTGTTCTTATAAGAATGTGCGTAACGGAGACGCATATAATCTTATTAAATCACCTGAAACATTAGATTGGAGTGATATATCACTATTTTCCTAATTTATCAAATGTTTTATTTATATTTTTTGTTTACTCAGCAATTTTTGTAATATAACAAAATAAGAAGTTTATTACAATAAATGATTAAGCTTTTATAATAGGTAAGTAACGTAAAGAGCTTTTCCGCTCGACTTATACGAGCTTACAATCGACTTTTATAGTACTTGGGGCCAATAAATAAGATACAGACGACAGCATGTTTCTACTTTATATCATCCCTAGAGTATTGTTTGTGGAATTGAAATTGTCATCTTAAGTAAGATTGTACCTACCTACCTACTTCGTACACATTTAAGAAGTTTCCAATGACAACAATTTCCAATAACAACAGAAGTTTCCAATAACAACATTTCGCAAGTTTTTTTTGTAGTTTTACGCTATTTTCCGCTTAGCAGGGTAGGCAGAGGGAATTAAGTGTTAAAACACTCCGTTTACGCACTCCCCAATTTTCGTCATAATGTTTAAAAAGCTAAACTTTACCTGATGATGATCAGACGGTATGGTTCTTGTGAAGTATTCGAAACGAGCTTTGTTCGATAGTTCCGGCGACGTCGAGAAGAATGAAACCTGTTGGCATAATTAAAAAGTTTTAAAATTTTCGATAATAGAAATATTTCGCATATAGGAGGGTAGACAGAAGGAAGTGATAGTGTTAAGATATTCCGTTCTGCACTTTCCGCCGAATTGTCGAAATATAATCTGTTGAGTAAGGAACTCTACGCTTCACTATATCATCCTACCAGGCCGATAATTCTGTTTTCCGAGTAGGAATCAAACCCACAATTATCGTGTGTATTCAGTCAGGAAGTGCCCGCTACGCTATGACGGTCTTATATAATGTTCATAAATTTTAGATATAGATTTTTCATCTCTTTACTGGCAAGACTAATGACAGTTCCTACTAAATAATATAAAAAAATATATTTTTCGACATCCCGCTAGTAGAAGGGTAGGTTAACCTGAAATTATAATTCTAATTTTTATACAAAGTATTTTTTTTCGAAGCTTAATACAATTTGTATATAAAAATTCGGAGGCTTTTCAAGTCTGGTAGGTGATTATTAATGAAAGTAAGTGAGCAACCTGAGGTCATTTATCATCGACGGATCCCAGGGGCCGGTGGGAATGGGATCGTTATCCAACAGATCATGAAATAACCGTATTTCTTTTGTTAGAATGCGAGCTTTCCTATAAAAGCTCGTGCATGTAACGAATAGGGCCTTAATCTGGATGTTAGGTTAAAAATGTTGTTTTTTATGGTTCCGTACCTCAAAAGAAGAAACGAAAATATTCCATTAATAAATGGAATATTTTATTTTCTGTCTGTCAAGGTTTTTTCTTAAGAATGTTAAGTTAGGAACCTTCGGTGCGTGAGTCCAACTCACATTTTTTTAGCTTCGTAGTTTTTTTAGTTCACGTGTACGGATAAAGAATATTAAGAAAACATCTTATTTTCCACTTTTATCACTGAAATATGTAGTTTTGCGAATTTTAAACAAAATTGGAAATGTTATAGTTATCTAATAAAATAGACAGTATAGAGTTTATTTAAGAATATTTTACATTAAAGTTCAGAAAGCTTTTCAAGAAATTATAAATTAAAAGCCCAAATACCTTTGAAGCGTTCGTATTTTATAATTATACTTTTACAGGCCAATTTGAAATTTATAATAGGTTCAACCCTAAGTTATTTTAATAATTGTAGATTAATTTTTAATTTTGGTATAATCTAAAGTAATGACCGTCGTAGTACACAGTTTGACTGTAAACGCGAGGATTGTGGGTTCAATTCCCACTTGGCTGAATGAGTTATTTTCATATCGTGGCTCCGATAACATGACAAAACATTATAATGGATATATTATGAATATAATATTATACAAGTTATACAAATATCGGTTAAAACAGTTTAATATAAGTACAATCACGGGTCAAAGCTAGTTTACAAAGTCCTCATTCCCTTAGGATGATCGGCAAACAGATAAGACATTGGTAAATGTCACCCAGTTGCGGTTAATGTCCGGAATTTGCCAACTTTGTTTCAAGACATTAGTTAAACTTAAAGCGTTGTGTAACAGAACGGTTGGGCTTGTTTAATGAATCAAAATTTTAAAAAAATTGAAAAAAAGAGTGAACTGTGTTTTCCACGACCTTTGAGCGAACGAACGATTAAACGAGCAAATGCAAGTTCTCAACCAGATCGAGAAACCAGAAATATTGATTCAATATTTAATCCTGTTAAATAGAAATAAAATTTTCTTCCTATAAATTTTAAAGTACCTGAGGTATTTTGAACAGTCGCAGCAGATTTGCAACTTGTACAGACGTGACGCTGGATGCAGCACCCACTACACCTGAGATGACTTTCCTCCTGGCTGTTGCATTACAAGCGTATTCTGCATCATCAATGTTGCTTATGGATCCTGTATAAAAGTAAAGTATCTATAATTTCCTTAATTCATTATTTTCTATGAGCATTGTGATATTAATTATTCCCCTTCATCAAATTAGAAGGTTTATTTTTATATAAGCTATAACTGTATTGTAATATATAAAAAACTATTATTGATACATAATATTGTTAATTGAAGTTTTATCATTGCAATTTATTACTGAGCTACTTTAAAATCCAGAAAAAGTTGGTACCTTTAATAAAATCCACTGCCATTTCCAGTCCGTACGTATCTCTATCGCAGTCGTCTAAAATATGAGCACCAATTGTCACTCCCGGGATGAGATTCAGCTTATGATTAATAATATCTAAAGTATACAACATAGTTTCTAGCGCCTGAACACCTCCTTGCGGCATTACTGGACCACACGTCATGCTCTCCGATCTCTCGTGAACCATCATCAGACCACCCAAAACTAATTCTCCTTCAATGACTGCTTCCCTCTTAATTGGCCAATGCTGATGTTTCTTGTCTTTCAGCTCCCCCATCTGGTCTTTGGACATGTTAAACCAATCGTTTTGCCTGTCCGGCATCATATCATACCCTACTAGATTCCTGTCTAAATATTCTCTTTCTCTAAAACTGGTGAACGGGTCAAAGTAATTACCAATAGACATATATGGGTCTAGTATAAGCGGGGCGTCAGTTTGCTTGTGCCTGTGTCGGTGATGATGTCTTGTATTTGGATTTAGGAAATCCTCGCTTAAGGAAACTTCGTGTTTCATTTCTGACTGTTGGAGCACGAGGAACAGCGTTGTGGTCGCCAACCAAACTTGGCTGGGACGCATGATAGAAAGAGGAATTTCATACCATCGTCGGTAAATACTGTTTCCATTGTATTAGAAACATTTTGATCTGGAACAAATAAATGTATGATATAGTTACTGTGATTTTCAATGCTTAAGGTTTAGTAAATATTTTGTGTCAGTATGTCACTATTTTCCATTTTCTTATCTAATAGAAACATAACAAGTTTTTTTTCAAAATTGACCTAATTTGTGACCGGACAGAGTAAATCTGTTTATTAATTCATAATTCATACATAAGTAAGTATTCTAAGCAATATACATAAGAAAAATTGTTCAAAATCCAAAAAAAGAAAATGTGTCAATATTTATTCACGCTACTCTTTCTCATCATTCCCAAGTAAGACGTGGTTAAACAAAATTCCCTGAGCTTTTTATTTGAAATAACAATAGCTTTACGAAATTCTACCGCAATTGCCCTGAGATTTAAATGGGGCCCAAAATAATAGGTACATACGTAAATACATCATAAAGAATTCGCGATGCCACTTGATATTACACGGTTGTTTTGAGGAAACGCAAATAAAAGGATCGACCGTCGTCACATTAAATATCGAATACAACACAGACAGGATTACCCAATATTCTATAGAGAAAGCAACCTTATTTATATTAACATTAGGCCCAAATTTTCATGTCAAGATAAGCCAAATTTTTCCATCCTTTTCTCCGCGGTAACTAAGGTAACTAACTAAATTATTGATTCTGTAAAGTTGTTTCGGCGATCTTAAATGCTCTCCCATTAAAGTTGTACTTGGATCTTGGCATTGAAATGGGATACGTTGAGTTAGGTTTGGAGAAGACTCGTTTATATAATAAGCTGAAATAATTGATAAGTTATGTTTTGTAAGGCTTTTTTTAATAAAATACAAGTTTTTTCTAGCGTCTCGCGCCAGCCAGTTGCTTAGTTTACAAAATAATAAAAATAAAAACGTAGAAGAAGAAATGAATCCTGTTATTATCCGTTCCCATAAGAATTTTGGAAAATCCTCCATCCTGTTAGGTAGGCTATTATTATAAAGCAGCAGTTATTATCTACGTTTAGCACAAATTCTTGATTGCACGCCTACCCTGTTTATGCTTATACAGCTTGAAGGTGAAAAAATATAATATGTATTGTATACTTATTAGCTTTATCTAAATATATATTTCTATATAAGAAATCATGTTAATAGTACACCAAGAAAATATCACCCTGTATATTCTTTCCGTCTTAATTACAAGACACCAGAGAGAGAGATGCGTGACTTAGAAGATTATTCATACAACGACAAATACAAATCATTCACAATCTACATAGAAATGATATCACAAATGTGCCTTTTATTTCTCACAGAAGGCAAGATTTAGTATTTCTCCAACGAAGTCAATTATTTGACAATTTCACGCGAGGCGACGTTCTCCCCACATTGTGGAGCACCATGTATAAAACATGAGTATTTAATGATGTAGAAATCTCAGTGTTGCGTATAGGCCTGTATACATATGTATATATATTATAGAAGCGTACTTGTATCATCTAATACAAGCACGCATAAATAAAAACCTTATACTTAAATTTATTTTTATTTCTCTCTCTCTTTCTCCAAGTAAAATTTCAGTGATAGATCGAAGGCAGGCGTGACGTGTATAGTGTATAGCGTCTGACTCTAAGGGCTTATAGTCTTGAATTCAATCTTAATTCGGTGGAATTTAAATTATTGTTTGCGCAATGTCTGTGTCTTAAATTCCGATGGAAAGAAGAGAGAGGAGAGTCTTAACAATAGTATCTGTTCCTGCCCTATATGCAGAATAGCACGTAGATGCTAATGCATATAAATAATGAAAAGAAATGTATATAATAACAAAAGTATGGACCATGAGTCTGTACTGTAAGAAACAATAATAATAACAAAAATTTACAATTTTACATTTTTCGTGAAAAAGTAAAGACTCTGGGAATTACAATTTCGGGAGATCTTCTAATCAAAAATGCCAAACATTTAAAGGGCTAATGAAATTTATTATTTGACGAGCGTTTATTTTAAATCTCGTCCTCCACTGAACATGGAGCTATATAGTGATTGGAATGGATTTTTTATAGCATTCTTGTATAAAGAAATGTGTACAGAGAAAATCAACGTAGCTTTCAGACTTTTCGAACATTTGTAATTGAGTAGTAGAACTCAATGACGAATTTAACCACCCATTTCGGGGAAAAAATATTAATCGAAAATCAAACACTTCGAAACTAAGTTCGAACCTAGTGTCAAGACAATCCATCCGATCTTCACTTTTTGCCTCAATTCGAGTCATTTTGAGTCGTGGAACTTAACTCTACGTTTTGTTTAGCGAATGTCAGAATTAGTTTAACTTTAAAATTTTACAGAATAATAAACAAAAAACAACTCTTTATATCAAGCTCCATAGTCCTCCTCTTTCCACAATAAAAAATAAAATTAAAGCAGATTTTATGACACGACTTTTATTTATTTAACTTTCAATTTGGGAATCCGGGTCGTCTACGTCTAACGTAAATACATTACTTTACTTTAAATTTACATTTAATTTTTCAATTCCAAAGTGTTTATACATTTGATGTCACTTAATTGGATTTTTTTGGACATTAATTTGTTTGCTTTTATGTTTTTTGTAAATCATTTTGGAATAATTTCTTAGCTTTTTTTTTGAGTTCAGTTGAGTTGTGGAACTCAACGTTGCGCTAGGCTTTGCGTGGCATGCAAATACGTTACTATAAACACGATGGTTGTAAGGTCGATTCTCATTCGGGGGAATGACTTATTTAATATTTACATTTCCCAGTACCAAGACAAAAGTAAGTGAGTAAATTGTAACCTCTAGGTAATTTACTAAATCAGATCAGCTTCACGCTTCACGACGTATCCCCACTTTTCACCGAATTCTGGAAGCATTGAGTGTTGTGTGCCAACTCTCAATTGTGTGTTGTGTAACTCAATGCCGCGCTTTGCCTCGACATCAGAGCAAAAAAGTGGAAATATAAATTAAAATAAATATTTCATTTCCTCCCCATTCGAGGGGATCGAACCCACTACCATTTGCGTTTACAGTCACACTTTGTACCCCTGCACCACGTCTGGGTAGGCTCAGCTAATTTACCAAAAATTGACTATTATAATTTGTAAAGAACCCTTATCTTCTTATTAGGGGTAACAACAGCCGGCATAATGTCTCAAAATGCTGATGTTAGGGACTTAAAATTAACATTGTTATCTCTAGCCAGATATGTTTTTGTATCTTTACTGCTATTATCATTTTCGCTTGAAAGGTTAATGTAAGGGTTTTTTATGTTTGTTTGGATAAATTCTAGAGGCCATTCGTGGCGCAGAGGCACGACTGACTGTAAACGCGACTGGTTATGAGTTCAATCTTCGCTCGAGTTTGAACACTCTTCTTCTTCCTGGCATTAATCCCGGCTAATACCAGGGTCTGCCTTCCTACTTAACCTACTCCACTTTGCACGATCTTTTGCGTAACAGTTTGAACACTGTTTCTTACAAACAGCCCGTTGAATGAAACACTACGTCGCTCTATACCATTTTATCAGCGCGAAGAAATGAAAATAATCGATTCACGCGAATGGGATTGAATCCACAACATTCGAGTCGGACGCTCTGTCGCGTAGGTATCGATGGCTTTAAAGCTACGTAGATATTATTCCAACAAAAGCTCATGATATACAGGGTGGAATTGTCAGCGCCACTTTAAATGAAACCACAGTTTTAACTACTCTATAAAAGCCTAATATAATTCGGAAAAAAAATAATTCTCAAAAATGAAAAAGTTTTTTTTTCAAACAAAATAAATAATAAAATTATCGTTTTAAAATAAAACGCCATTTGTAAAGTAGATTGATTGATTTCTCGATATATGGCGTTTCGAGCGTGCCAGTATTTGTAAAGTATAACATAGGCACGCACACACTTACCTGTCAAAGCGGCAACGTCGCATACGTATGTGTGCGTGACACGAAATACAGGTATGGATAAAAATCGTGAAATGAAAAAAAAAATCCTACGTCCAAACCGTTGAGATACCTTGATTATTTTTTTTTTAATTCTGGGTTTGAAATATTTTACCCTATATGCAGTTTCAGTTAAAGAAGCGCTTCCTCTTCCACCCTGTATATTTCAGATATACACAAAGAAGTGCATTTGAAAAGTTCAGTAAGTCTCAATAGAAACAGTACTAGAGGTAAAATGGCCTAGTTTATCGCTCTTTGTTATTTAAATATAGAAATATAGAAAAGTTGACAAACTAAAGTTTATGGGCCTATGCATTCATTTTGTACGAAATGAACTAAAAGCTTGTAACCGTTTTTCTCTATGACATATAACACCTATTAATTTAATATTTTTTCCTCAAACTAATTGAATTTTAATTAAAATTCACTAAACCAAAATTGTATAACAAAATTTCCACCATATTGTGGTACATAATGAAACAAATGAATACTCGTATATATCGTTAATCCCGCCATATTATCCTATTGGAGCCGCTTTTACTTCCATTGTGTCATCTATTGTTTGCTGAATGTAAAGGAAACATAAGCCGAGACTTATTAGCGCGAGATTAAGGGGGAATGGCGGCAATGTGGAAGTGAAAATTAACAATTTATTTAGTTATATATGGTATACTTATGTTATTTGTGCAAATTATTAAATAGAATTGGTTGGGGGCTCGTTCCCCAAATGGGGGTAGTAAATTATGTAACACGTGCATTTAAGTCAACACTTATTGTCTCGACTTCCCGTGGATTTGGACGGGGTGTCTTGACACTGGGTTCTTTCTATCTACCCTGCTAAACTTGAAGCTATTTTTGCTATGAGACAGAGACAAATATTCGTAAATATAAACTTTTAAATTCGATTTTTCTTAGTTAAAAAAAACCCGAGTCTTTTGTACCAATTTCAGGATTATAGGTCAACGGGAAGTACAACTTATAAGGATTGACAAACTTAAGTTGCAGCCATATGCACGCATTTTGTATGATGAAATGACCAACAAATATGAGTTTGTAATTTTTTTTGTAAAAAAGTAGTCGTTTTTGTAGTAAAGTATTTTTGAAAAGATTTTTATCTGCTAAGTTGCTATCACTAGGTTATAGCAGGCAGCCTATCTTCCAACGTAAATATTCGTCATATAATAAACATTTCCCATTTCATCCCCGGGTCCGTAAAATATTAGCCTGGGAAATTGCTGTCTTAGCGCTTATCCTCTCGAGTGGGCAGAAGTAAAAATATTATATTTTTGAAATATGTATTTTGGGTAAAAAAATTCGATTTAGGTGACGGAAAAAAATATTTACTATTTTTAAAACTCGCTCGCAAACTTTGGTTTGTTAAATTTTATAAGTTGCATTTTCCATTGACATACAATCCTGAAATTAGTACGGAACCCACGGTGGGTTTGCCCGACTCGCACCTGACCGATTTCTTGTTTTAAGACACGGAGCCATAAAAACCAATAAAATGTGCATACTTTAACTTACTTAAGTTAACTTACTTTACTTCACTTATATAACTCGAGTGTCGTTTTAGGGGTTCCCTTAATTGAAGAGTCACTTGCGGTTGACAATTTTTTCAGTTTAGCTATTGAGACGTTCATTTTAGGGCATCTTAAATAAATTAACATAGTGAAGCTATTTATTATATTATTTTCAGTAAAATTATTATATATTTTTTATGTAAATGGAATGATTCGTCATTTATATAAAAAAGTAAACCTAATATAAAGACACATCGGGGGAGAGTAGGGAACCACTTTTCACCAAATTTTTGAGACATTAAGTGTTAAGCGCTGGAAACCTAGTTATAATACACTCCGTTCCCATTAAGACACTTTCGTTCCACACTTTCCCCTGGATTCGGAAGGCATTGTGTGGTAAGTGACGGAACTCAACACCGCGCTTTGCCTCGACACCTGAGCGAAGAAATGTAAATATAAATTTAAATAAACACTTCATTTCCTCGAATAGGGATCGAACTCACAACCAGTCGCATTTAAAGTCACACACTTGTACCCCTGCAGTCTCTCTCTCTCTCTCTATTTAGTACTCTCTAATTTAGTAATTCCATATCTTTTACATTTATAAAATACTAATAATATCGAGTGTACGTACACTCCGCTCGTAAAGTGTGCGGAATATTAAAAGTTGGCTGTCAAAGTGTAACTAACATAGTGGGTATTAGTTCCCGACGGGCCTATAAAAAAATGTGGGCCAAATTCTACAGCAGCTGGTCCCTTTAGTAGTAATATCACGTATCTAAGTAGTTTGCGTTCGATCGCTTCTTAGATTTTGAGGTTTTAGCTTTAGTTTTTTTTTTTGTAATATAATATTTTGATTGATTTTGTGTCATTTTTTGTATTTTTTCGGAATTGACTAAGAGAAGATCATTGTGGTGGAATAGTATCGAACTTTAAATTCCATGGCTGTAGGTTCAATCATTAGTTGGGGATATTAATTATTTTAAGTTCTTTTTTATTTGGCTTTGATTACAAAAAAGCAGTACGTATATATGTAGCCTTCTATCACGCATGTCTCGATTTCGAGTGGATGCTAAGAAACTGAGTGTCTTGACACTAGGTTCCCTCTACCTCGCAGTATGTAGCTTAAAGCTAAAAAATAAACTTTGTAAATAAGACGCCAGAGAGTTGTATGTCACTTCAACTCATAATTTTTTGAGTTATTTGAGTTGAAGTGTCATTTTTTTGCATAAACACTAAAAAAAAATTACACATAGACAACGCACAAGGCTAAAGCTTTACAGCGATAAAAGGCGCAATTAATGTATCAGCGAAGGAAGTTGTATTTTACCCTAAATCGAGTTTAAATGTACTGATTTGGTTATCCGTAGATCTCCCGTGATGTATGGAGGCATATCTGGATTTTTACAATACTTTAACAGTAATAGGTGTACGAGACCGTTTTAAACAAAATATATATTTTTTAACTTCATGCTGTGTTCCGTGTATAGCAGGGTAGGCAGGGGGAACCTGGGAACCTAGTTTTAAGACACTTCAGTTCCTCACTTTCCGCCGTATATATGCTGCCAGCATTGTGTGTTTTGGAAATGAACCCACAACCAGTGGCGTTTACAGTCGCACACTTGCCCCGAAGCCACAACTAGACCGATGAGAACGCAAGAGAGCATTTCATTTAACATTCCAAGTAAGCACTTTGCATAACAGAAAATTTAAGCATATTTTAAGCTTCCAGTGTGCTTTTCATAATAATTTTCCATTCACTTAACGTCAAATGCAACACCTGCAGCAAGCTCTCGTTGGTGGACTTAATGCGAACACAATGCTGGGACTATCTCTGTGTATCTCTATATTATAATATTATTATTTGAATGTTGAAGCGTAATTTTTTTATTTAAAAGTATTTAATCTTTTAACTTAAGTGAAATAGATTAAAAATATATATATATTTAATGAACTGTGTGAAAAAAAGAAGCTAAATGAATTAAATATTTTGTAGTGTTGCAGGCGGCGAACAATACTTTACAATAAACTGGCATAGGAAGATCAAACAACGTTTTCTATATAGCATAGGGCAAATTAAAATTAAATAAAAAAAATCATATAAAATTTTAACTTAACAGTATTTGTACCCGCACTTTTACGAGTATGAAACGAACACGATACAAGTAACCTTTCAAAAAAAAAACAATTAATCATACGTAATAAATGGAAAAGGAAAAAAAGAAACTAAGGCACGTCATAACAGCTTTTCCACATTTATCATACTTTCACGCTGAATTTCAGAGTGACTTAAAAGCTTATAATTGTCACGTAAGTGGTAGTAAGGTAAGACTTGGCTGTACTTGACACAAATCCCTCGTAAGCTTTCAAAATATTTCATAGTGTTATTTGTACACTTTTTTAGCAGGGTAAGCAGAGGGAACCTGGGAACCTAGTGTTAAGACATTCTGTTCTCATTAAGACATTTCCGTTCTCCACTTTCCGCCGAATTCTGGAGGCATTGTGTGTTTAGAGGCAGAACTCAACGTCGCGCCTTGCCTCGTTACCAGAGCGTAGCACAGTTATGCCTCTGCGCCATGACTGGCTTCAAGTATATTCGTACACTTAAAATGGTTAAAAACTGAAATTTCATACAAAATGCATCGGACTGTAAATACTAAACGCGCTGAATTAATTATATAACTATTAGAAACAGTTTTATCGTTCTGGCAAAACTAAGCGCGGCGTTTAGTTCCACCATTCAACAATTAATACTTAGAAGGTCAACATAAATAAAGAGAAATATAATAGTATATTTATATGAATGACTAGCAGACCCGCAAACTTCGTATCGCCTAACAGTCGATTTTTTTTAATATGTATTCTGCTATTCGCGACACCGGGTCAGCTAGTAAGATAAAAAAAATTAAAACTTACATCATTTTTAATTCTTATAATATTCATTAAAAATGATAATAAAAATAACAATTTCCGATATCTTATTATGATACCTACTTATTATATTTTATTTTATTTTTACTTATTCTAAATTCAGTTTCATTTTCATTGTAGTACTTTATGGTACACGTTATTTTTTGCTTGGTTATCTTAATAACCTTACAATAACCTTACAATATTGGCAAGCTGAGTTTATAGATCCAATAGTAACACAGCTGTAGGTACTGCTGGCATCAATTGATATATCGTAACAAAAAGCAGCTCGATTCAAATTTGCATCATTATCAGTCAACTATCGTGCTCACGTTCATTGCAATCTTCACGTTCTGGGAGTACGATTAGATTCTTCTGCCTAAATTTGTCCACCGCCTTATAGAAGGCATATTTTTTTAAGTCACAAATACACAACACTTTATTAATTTTATAAAATTTGTGGCTTTTAGATTTAGTGATATAGACGCACAATGAGACGTTCACATTTCAATTGACATCTTACCATAGAAATATTGACAAATATTGGGCCAGGCCAGGGCCCAAGTTGTTATGTTGATCCACTTTTACTGAGACGCTAGGTACTCCAGACCTTAATTTTTGTTACGTATAAATATCTGGAAATTGTTTGTCAAAATGTTAAATTTTCCCAAAGGCAGTATATTTATATCTCTTATAGTTTAGACAGGCTTTTAAGGTTCCACATCAGGTGTCCAGATTTTCAAAATAAACTATAGCCTATAAGTTGCCTAGACTTTATAACTATACAACAAAAAGTTTCATTCAAATCAGTCTAGTAGTTCCGGAGGTTAGCGTGTACAGACAAATAAACAGACAAACAGAATTTTTTTTGTAGATTTGGACTCTACTATTCTTGTTCATGTAGCTTGAAACATCGACCAGTGATGAAACAAACTTATGTCTTCTGTTGAGGCATCCCTTGGGAATGTTTCCTCATAGGTGAAAGGAACTTGGTTCAATTTAACCTCCAGAAGACACAAGTTTGCGCGTTTATCACAACATTTGTCGTCTTCAAAAACAATACCCTTATATAGAGCGCGTGACTGAAAGTATCGCGATCATGTAGAAAGCAAGGCCAAATTGGTCTTAAAGAAAGTGGTGGTCATCAGCAGCTTTATAGGATCGAGGTACGTTCATATGTGGGGCCACGTTGTCTCTGGGCGGGTGCATCTCAGTGCCAGCTTGGCACATTTAATTGCTTACAACGTAGAACCGTTTGAAACAATGGGGAACCAATGATCTGTAAAAGGCTTGACACTTTAGCATTGCGTAGAAACGTCTTCTAGCTGTGTGTTCTCTATCGTATTTATCATGGGGAGTGTCCTGGAAAACTGTTTGACTTGCTTTCTGCATTCGTATTTTCTAATCGTAAAATAGGTAAATCATAAACTTAAATACCATCCACACCATCTTGATAATCATAAGGGTTATAAAAACATTAAAGTTTTATTCTTTATTAAATGGATAGAAAAATATGATAGAAGACTATACACTAACAGTACGTTAGCACCTACATAAGTACATGTTACTTGTGTGTATGGTTGCACCCGTGCAAAGCCGGGGTGTGTGGCTTGTAACTGATACAATAATACTACAGGATATCTTTATCTTATACTGCATTTTAAATACCTAATAACTTGTAACATATTGCTTTGAAATGTATCTAGTAAAAGGTTATTATGAGACCAGTCGTGACGTAGGGGCATAAAGTGTGACTGGTACCGCAGCACGTTGTGGGTTCGATTCCCACTTGAGGAAATTAAATATCGAATATTTGCATTTCTTCGCTCTGGTGTCGAGCGCGGCGTTGAGTTTTCTCACTGAACACACAATGCCTCCAGAATTCATCGGAAAATATGAATAGAGTGTCTTAACACTACGTTCCCTTTGCCTACCCTGTTGCGTGCGGCGATCTACAGTAAACAGTCATAATGTTGGATACGGATTTGTTTTAAATGGTTAGTGTAAGCTTAGGAGATAAACATTTTCTATCATGGACTTTTACTTAGAACTTTTGAAGGAGAACAATTATTTTTCACATGTAATTTTTGCGTAGCTTTACGCGGTGGACGCACGGAACCTCTCAAGCTCTCCAGTTTTGCAACATTTTTTTAATGTTTCTCCTCTGCGATTGGTTATATCGTGATGTAATACTTATAGCCTAAACATTCCTATATGTAGGCACTATGATACACAAAACTAATTAATCAATTTAAATCCGTACTTTCTGAGATTACCGCGTCAACTAAGCAATCTCTTTAGTTTTATAATAATAGTAGTCATAGAAGTTGTATAAAATATTTCCTGTATAAATATAAGTTTCATGAATTGATGAAGTGAATTAAAAGATGTGTTCGCGGGGGGGGATGAATATAAATACGTATTTTGACAGAAATGAAAGAACGCCTGATAAAATTATATACTTTAAAATTAGCATATATGTTTACTTTTCAGATAATAATAGGCGCTCTTAACTAATAAAGTAAAATGAAGATATTTACTTAAATTTAACTAAAAACTATGAATTAACAATTCTAAATAATAATTATGATATTAATAAACGTCAAAAAAATGTTTATTACGTACAATAATTTATTTTAAGACGACAGATTATATATTTTTAAAGTTTAGCTGGGTGACTGGGGTTCCACTTTATGGTAGGATCGATTTTTTTTATATCAACAGAAAATGCTCATCACGCTGAATAACTTTTCCTAAAGCGTTGTATTGATATCTCTTATAGATTAGGCGGGCTGCTAGGGTCTCACATCAGGTTTTCGGGCTATCAAAATAAATTATAGCCTATATGTAGGCGAAGACTAATAGCTATACAACAAAAGAAGTTTCATTTAAATCCGTCCAGTAGTTTTTGCGTTAAAGAGTCACAACAGACAGACAGACAAGAATTCCAAAAATTATATTTTTACCTTCTATTAGTTGTATTAAGTCCCCCTGAAGTGTTTTTTTTAGTTTATATTCAATGTACAGATTTTACCCCCTTAACAGTTTTATTATATATATAGATAGAATAACGTCCATATATATATACTATTAGAAAGTAATCGGAGTAGTGTTGCGAAACTTTCCTAAGTTATTTGGACTTTATATTATTTGATCAGATTTGATTTGATGATTTGATAAAGAAAATTATTTTTATTTGTTATGTTTGCTGTATAACAATAATATCTCTGGGACTAATACAAGATACTTATATTAACTAAAAATTAAAAAAAGTTATGAGGTAACAAACATAAAAAAATACAGTCGAATTGATAACATCTTTTTCTTACAGAAGTCGGTTAAAAATATAAGTCCCTTGTGGCGCAGTGGCAAATTAATCTTTAAAGTGAAAACCATGTAAATAATATATTTTCATTTCCCTACTTTCGTTGGACGCCAAGCTCTCACATTAAGGCGCATAGTGGGGAAATTACTGTCTTTATATTAGGTACTATTCTGTTATACTTTCTCTTTTTTTACTTCACGCTGTATCACGCATAGCTAGGCGAAAGACAGCCTATTGTAAATATACTCCTTTCTTCACTTTCCGTTTAATTCTCAAGGCATTATTAGTTGAGTAGCGGAACTCAACGCCACGCTTGACGTTGTTACCAGAGTGAGAAAATAAAAATATTAAATATTTCATTTCCTCGAGTAGAAATCGAATTCACAACTTGTCACGCACCACCCTGCGCTACTTTAACTAACTTTTTCTTTAACTTCTTTTTAATATACTCGTAATAAAGTGTTTTAAATGGACTAATATTTTAACCCGAACGATAACCAAAACGGATAGGATTAGACGTGTGTATTTCAGGAGCACTATTCACTCTGAACCGACCCTATAAAACTGCTGGCGACACTTTTACCGGCAATTTAGATACGATTTGGAAGAACATAACGCTTTCTATTTAAATATATGACACGAGCTAGAAATTCTATGCCTTATATTGTACCTAAATATCCTATAGTGGCCGTCGTGGCACAGTGACTCGAGCGTGATTGTAAACGCAACGATTGTGGGTTCGATTCACTCGGGGGAATGAATATATATGAATATAGAAAGCACGGCGTTAAGCTACTCCATTCAACATGCAATATTACCAACCAATCAACGCCAGTGGTTTTAAATTTAAATTAAACTAATACTACAGCTTCGAAGAAAACTTTTTAAAATAAGTCATTTCTACTTTAAAAGTCACGTGACCTCACGTCAATCAATAGTTCACTGAAAACTGAAAGGCCACTTAGCTTTATATAAATCAGTTTTCAATTAGCTTCTTCTAGAAAATTTTAGATACTTAAAAAAAAGTATTTTAACCTTGAAAATTATTTAGTTGGATGTGTGTATTGAAGTTTTTTTCTTCATATCTGTACCGCATTTAAAATAAGAAAAAGGAGAAGAAGGAGATCATTCTCCTTATAATATATTTATCATATATAAATACAATAACAAATAAGCCCCAGTTATATCCTCCATACAATCAGGTTTAGTAAACTGTTATAGCTAGAAATTGTATGGGACATACTGTCGAAATGTCAGGTGGTAAGTATAAGAAAATACTTAATAACCATAATTTATTGTTCCTCTTTTACATATACACACTTCTAACACTGTTTCTATATAACACTTTACACTTATACACGTTTTAAAACGCATAGTTCCAACAATGACACTGATTTTAAATACTTGAACACTGTCACAATTTTACACCTTACGACAGGCAGAATAACGACGTACTGACTCAATCCTTCAAAAGCGTCACTTTTTATAGCCGTTCCCTTCCTCTTTTATAAATAATTATGTGGGTATTATTATTTTATTTTCTGTAAAACACCCTCACACTGACAATTGTCTTACAATACAAACATACCAATTGTTCCCATTGTGTACAGCTTCGTAAGCTCACGTGCCTGTAACGTTAACGTAACCGTAACAATCACGTTAATATGAATTTCGATGCTCTTAATGCCAGATTGTTGGCTATAAAGTTCTTCGAAATGGGCATTCTTGCTTCGGTATTCTATTATAGGATTGTCGCTTCGTCAAAATATGAATATTTTCATCTATATTAGGCATGAAAGTGTTAAGACACTCTGTTATCTTTTTGTGGGTCATTTATAACAAATACTAGTGACCATATGAAAGATCAGTTTTGGTGACAGTTTTTGTCAAAAAATGTAAATTCGAACTTAGAGTCACGCCGTCGCGTCGTCCAAAACTATTATTATTAACATTGTCTTGTTCAAAAAAACTAACCATGTGTAATTAAAGAATCATTTGATAACTATGATTAAATTATTTTAAAAAAAATGTAATATACAATTTTATGAAATCTTAAAATAGTTTTATCTAGAACTTAAAATGATTTTCTGATATATTTTAAGTATAAAGCTTTTATAGGTAAAAATCATTTTAAAAGTGACAACCCTGTCACTATCAGCAGTTATTGGATGGCATGAATGCGCCTTACATTTTAAGCTCACATTTTATAAGGCTGCAATTTTAGTTATTATTTTTTTAGGTTTTTTTGAGGTGATAAGTCTAAGATAGAGCTTTATTGCCAACTTTTTATACATCATATAAGGGAGGCAGAGAAAACCTAGTGTTAAGGCACTCCGTTCCCTAATTTTCGGTGAATTCTGAAGGCATTGCGTGTTGAGCGGGGGAACTCAACGCCGCTCTTAGCCTCGGATTTTTCCTTTATTTATGTTGTAAATTGACACTTACAAAATTCCACAGTATAGGTATAGAATTCCATTTAGGTCCATGGGATAAACGATGTATTTTTTGTGTTCCAGTGGAATCTGGACTGGAATATATAATATTAATTTCAGCTTGATAATTCCACGCGATCTCGAGATAAATGGTATTGGCAGACTTACAGACGGGAAAGGTAGGTTTTGAGGTACGGAACCCTTAAAATAGAATTTTAAACACTAAAAAACTTAAATCAATATTTTGATAAATAATTTAATATAAGCTATATGTATAGCACTTGTTTATGTATTAATTTTAGGGATTATAATTATAATGGATGACTTGAACGTTAAATGTTGAAGTGAGTATGTTAAAGCATTACGTAGGCGTTTTGTGTGCTTAGAAAATTTATTTTGTTATTTCAGTACAATGACTTATTAATAACTTATAGTAAGCCTTTGCCTAATATAGGACACAAAAACGATTTTTCATTTAATTTTCTCCTCAAGACATTGCATGTTGTGTGGCGGAATTCAATGCCGTGTTTTGCCTCGTTACCAGAGCGAGGAAATGAAAATATTAGATATTTAATTTCATTAAGAAGTTATGTCTTGGAAATTAAATGGAAAGAGGAGAAAGGAGTGTTGTACCGAAAGTGCTATGCGTAGGCTGAGGGAATCTAGTGTTAAGACACTTCGTTCTCTACTTTTCGCCATACTCTAGTTGGGTGGCAGAACTGAACACTATACTTACATAAAATATTCTGATAGTTTTCTTCATTGTTAAAAGAAAATCGTATTATTAAATAATTGTAGTTTTCATTTTCATCTTGTCTTTTTTCGTAGTAGATAAGATAAAATTTAAAAAGTATTTATCTGTACTTTTAATCATTTTGAAATTCTAATCAAAATGGATCAATCTTGGAGGGTTGTAAATTGTTTCATACATTTCTTTGACACGGCTAAAGTCCGAAATTAAATTTTCGATTCTAGGAAACGATTGATTGTTATGCTGTGATTGAATGAGTTCATTTTGACAAAAAAAGGTAAGTTTTCAGATTACGACAAAAAAAATCTGAAAAATTTCAATTTTCGTGACAGTATTCAGAATGTGACAAAGATTTTTCAATATCTACTTCTGTATTATTAAATTTAAATTTTTACATAAAATTAAAAGAATAAGACATTGTTATACATAATGTATATTTGCAAAGAATTTTTATATATTGTCGCATTGCATGGTGATGATAGTTGGTTCAATTCTTATTAAAATAAATATTAACTTTGTATATATACAACACACCACAATAGCAATCCTTGGGTACTATTTTTTAAATAACCAAAATATAAAGGCCGTCATGGTGCAGGGATACGAACCATGATGGTTCTGAGTTTGATTCTTATATAGGGGAATGAAATATTTAGTATTTTGCCACTCAACACGCAACGCCTATAAAATTCGGCGGACAGAGAACGAAGTATCTTAATGGGAACAGAGTCTCTTAACACTAGGTTCCTAGGTTCCCTCAGCCTACCCTGCTTTCTGCCTACCCATCATAATGTCTTTCCTTACTCGTAAACACTTAGCAGTTAACGTTAAAGTAACCTCTAGTTATATATTTAAATGTAATTTCACACATTTTAAACTAAATAAGATGTCGTAACCACAGTCAGTGGGAACGAATTCCAAAATAATTAATATACAAACGCTGTCCTAGCCACAGTGCTTAGCACATTGTTATTACTTCTCTTCTGCATTTAATATTTGATATTTTATTAAGTTTATATTTTACTAGCTTTTACCTACGGTTTCGCACGGATGATCCAATAAATGGAAATAATTAAGAGTTATATATGGCACATGACATTGTAAAGGATGATTTACACTAGAGTGCTGGTAAAGGTTAATTCTCTTTCCGATCTCATATTCTTATATTCTAACTAGCGGATGCGCGCAGCTTCGCTTGCTTATTTAAGGGTGAATTCTAGAAAACCATGAAACACATGTTCAATTAAATATTTTTAAGAGTCTAAATTTCAAACTTTATAAGAATCGGTAGCGATTTAAAGATTTTTCCATACAAACTTTCAACCCCTTATTTGCACCCTTAAGGGAAGAATTCTAGAAAACCATGAAACATGTGTTCAATTAAATACTTTTAAGAGTCTGAATTTCAAATTTTATAAAAATTGGTGCCGATTTAAAAAAAAAATCTAGACAAACTTTCCACCCCTTATTTGCACCCTTAGGGGGAGAAATCTAGAAAACGATGAAACACGTGTTCAATTAAATATATTTAAAAATCTAAATTTAAAATTTTATAAAAATCGGTGCCGATTTAATTTTTTTCCATACAAACTTTCAACCCCGATTTCACCCCTTTAGGGTTAAAATTTTTCAAAATCCCTTCTTAGTGGATGTCCAGATTATGAAAGTAAACATCTGTTCAAATTTCACGTTTCTACGCACAGCGGTTACGGCTGTGCGTGCGTCTTACCTCAGTCAGTGAGGACAAGTCCTTTTATATATATAGATATTCTTATATATGTGATTTTTTATTTATTTATTAATTATTTTATTTACAAAAAAAACAATACAAATTACATTATGAAATTTTTTTTTGATAAAGAAAATTAGCTAGCTAGAATTTGAACCTTGTATATCTCACTAGGATTCCCTGAGCGGAGATATCCAATGATTGCTGCAAGGATTAGACTGGAACTTGAGCGGAAAGATATAACAATGCTCTCATTGCTTCTCACATAAGAATATTTTTACCAGATTGAGATCGGACGGAGATCGAACGGTGACTGGCAATACAGCGGGAATCCTCGCTAAGTGTCCCAGGTAACTGTGAACCTGTGATTGTGTGTGCAGGTACTTGGAGTTACATTAAAAGTATTATTATTATTAAGTATTTTTTTTTATAAAACGTATAAAAAATTTTACATAACTGGATTTGAACCAGTGCCTCTCGGAAACCGCTTAATCGTTATGACCACCAAGACAGACGTTCTCATCAAGTTACGTCGTAATTCTTATACGCTCATTAGAATTTACTTATAAATAATACAAGTATAACATACAAGTACGTAAAATATGTTCCCAGTTCGCGAAACAAAGCGTGGCCTTAGGTTGCCAACCAAATGAAATAAAAGCTAACGCAGCTAACACAATGCGTGGAAATGAAAAAGTTCTTGTATACATTAGCAATATTCATGAAAAAAGCTTTTTTTAAAACTTCATTGCTATTCTGTTAACAAAATGTAAAATGAGATGTCGCACAACAAACGAGTATTGTAAACAACGCTACGGCGAGCTTTACATTAATTAAATATTTGAATTTTGAGAATTTTAAATCTAGATATATAAAAACAGTTGAATTGTCTGTCTGTGATTTCAAAATTAAGGCTTTTTTAATAAGCTTAATGCGGCGTTGAGTTCTGCCACTCAACACGTATTGCCTGTAAAATTCGGCGGAAAGTGGGGAACGGAGTATCGAAACACGAGGTTCGCTCTGCCTACCCTGCTGCGTGCAGCTGATTTATTATATTTATTTATTTGATTTTAATTATAGTTATATTTTACACGATACTAAAACACAAATATATTTTTTATTCTTTTTGTCTGTCTGTCAGTCTTTCTGGCTAATCTCCGGAAAAGCAGTTAGAATAGCAGTGTATAACATGAAGTGTATAAATAGCGATACTAAAATAATCAATCAATTTTCTCGAAATACTCTTAAAAAATATTAAATAAATATGTGTATTGTACAAACCGGTAAAACCGCGTGAGGGCGGCTAGTCTGTGGACAAAGTAACACTGTATGATTTACTTAGCATTTCTATTTCTTTGTTCTTTTGAATATAGCTTTAGAATGTTTATTTTAGCTTTATTATTTAGGACATAAAGGGTTTCTCGAAGAATAAATATTGTATAAACATCAACTATTAAGAAATTTGTTGTACACATATTATGTTACCGGCAATCTGTATAATTGGGTATTCTATAGAATATTTCGGCAATATATAGAATATCTAAGCCGTGTAGGTGATATATGAAATATTATTTATTTTATACTTCAAGTATTCTATAAAATACTGAATTCGCAGTCGGTAAAGTTTGTATAAAACTGCATGTAATAAACATGTTGCGACTTGTTTACTTGCTTACATTTCATACAGATTTTTATTAGTACTTACATATTCATATGTGCAAACGCCACCGCAGCTACAGATTTAGCGGATTTTGAGTGCAAGTACTTAAGTACTTTAAAGTTTAAAAGCTTTTTAACCTAACCTAATGCAACTTGTACTAGAAAATTGTTAAATCTCGTGTACTCGAACAAAATCATAGAATTATAGCGATAAATGCTTTGTTGAAATAAATTTAATTAATTAAATTTTTAATTTGACAAAATAAAAATGTCTAAAATGTTAACAAATGAATGTAAAAATAAGATTCATATCTAAAAAATCTTTGTAAATAGAAACAGATGTTTATGGATAAAAAATGTATCTATAATAACTGTAATAAACCTGTGCGAAGCTAGGATGTTGAGTGGCGGCACTCAACGCCGCACTGTGTCTTGCTACTATAGAGGTATGTTTTTGAAAATGTATGTAAGTATACATTTTCAGTAACTATAAAGTGTTAACCACTTTGGCTTGGTCGAAACGCTTAATAAAGTTGGCACGAGTGTCTGGCACTGTACGTGAACTCAAATGATTTATGTGAAGGTTTGACTTAAAAAACCCAACATAAATTACATGGATAAGTCTGCAAAATGCACTTTAGTGTTTTTGGTTTTCGTGAATTATAAAACATAAATATTTGTATTCTTTGCTGTCCCCGTGAGAATTTCGAGAACTTCTCTTAATGCTCTCCAATCCTTCTTTTTAAGCTTCATGCTGTATTCCGTACGTATACTCCCATACCCATACCCTGCGGTAAATAGAAGGAACCTAGAAATTTCAATCAATCATGTTAAGGTAATCTATCCCCATTAAGATTCTTCCACTCCCGATTCTCAGCTAAATTTAAGCATTAAAGCATTTTTTTATATTGTGATATTACAAAATTGTAACTAAGTTCCCGGATTTCTTCTGCCTAAGGAATAAAAACATGTCTTATAGCACGGAACTGACTGTAAACGCGACGGTTATACTTTAAGTTCCAGGAGGAATGAAGTATATTAATTTTCTCACTCTGGTAAAAAGACATTGCGTGGCGTTGTGTTCCATCACTCAAAATGCAATGTCTCGAAAATATGGTTGAGAGTGGAAAGCGGAATATTTTAATATCGTGCTCCCTCTATCTCTCTTCTATGTATATGTGAGATACATGAAGCTAAATAAGAACTTCTTATCTTAAGTCAAATTCCATATAAAATTATGGAAAAATACAGAAAATTTCCCACTAGGATAACAAAGTTAAATAAAATTCAGCCAAAAAGTGAAATAACCGAGTGTAAAATTGCAAGTTTAAACGGTATTTGAGTCCGCAACGGCTCTCGGCTCACTGTTATCGCACCAACTTTTAAAGTTACTTGTGAAATTGAACCGCAATAGTTTTACTGAATATCCCGGTTAAATATTTAACGCTCGGTTAAATTTTAACTATTTAGCGTGCTTAAAGTTATTTTTTGTATAGAGATAAAGATGTGGTAAATGAGTATAAAGTAATTTTTTTGGAGTTTAAAAATCACTTTGCAGTGCACAACGTATTGTCTTGACTAGCTTCTTTTTGCTTACCCTTCTATGTGGAATGAAGAGAGAGGAGGAGATATGTGAGTAAAAATGAGTGACTAAACTGGCGGGTCGTCGTGGTGCAATAGGAAAACATCTTATACGGCGCATATATATCTACATATAGATAGGTACGCGTCGTTTGTGAATTCGATTCCTGCTGGAAGAAATTGATTATTTTCATTTCCTACCTAAATATGGTTTTATCAGTTTCACGCTGTATCCCGCACACAGTCGGGAGGGATCCCTCGGTATATGAAGTTCCATAACTTTAGGCAGATGGAACCTAGAGTTATGAAACTCCGTTTAACGTTTTCCGCCTAATTCTGGAGACATTGTGTGTTGACGCTGCTTAACTCAACGCTGCGTTTTGCCTCGAGCGAATTAATGAAAATATAAATTTTAACAAATATTTTATTTCCTCGTGTCATCAAACCTACAACTATTTACGTTTACTTCTTTCCCTGCGTCACGACAGATCTCAAGATTAGATATTGAAATGCTTGAAGCAATTAAATTTGTGCCTGATCGAGCAGTTTCAGCGACGCTTATTTATATTCATTCATCGCCCAAAAACTGAACAACTTTCAAGTAATATCGAAAGTTTGGATGGAATTTTAATCTCTTAGAGAATTTCTTAATAAATTTATGAGAGAAAAGTTTGTTAATCGAGTATCAACAATCGCCTTTTTTGTGATAACAATAAAGAATATAGTGAAAATATTAAAAAAATGCCTTCAACGGCGGTTTCGCTTGGTTGGTCGAGGGGAACTTACTGCGATTTATAGTTATTTTTTAAGATTATAAAAGTTTTTTTTTCTTTATTCCGAGCGAAGCGAATGGTTTAAAGCGAATAAGGCAGGTGCTAAAGGCTGCATGAGGTAGCGGGCATAGTCTACTTTTTATTATAAAACATTATAAAAGACCAAACCACTAAACATTAATGTTCTTCTTCATTTCCAAAAATGCTAGTATTCCTTAGAAATTAAAAAATAATTATCTCATCATATACAGTAATTACTTTACAATAAATTATGTACTGATTAGAGGGCGTCGTGGCGAAGTGGTAATGTGGAACAACTCGAAGGAATTCATCATTTTTAATTCTTCGTTCTGGTAATACGAACAAAGTGCGGCGGTGAGTTTCGTTACTCAACACACAATATCTTGAAAATTGAGCGGAAAGTCGAGAACAACACGTCTTGACACTTAATTCCCTCTGGCTAAGGAATAGCGTGGAACTCCTTTTATTTCGTAATTACTTTTAAACTTAACTTTTATTTAACTCAGGTTGCTGGTTTGTAAGTGGTAGCTGTGAGTGAATTTAAAACAGTTCAGTTTTGTCTTAAAATTATTAAATTTAAATTTAATCATCCCAGTGATAATTGAATCAACCACCATCACGTGCGAAACCACATACTCATTAACTGTGCTACAATGTAATCTAAATAAATCTTTATCAATGCAATTATTTTGTAATAATTTCAATATCTCATAGCGGAATGGAAATCGGCCGATTGAAAACGAGTTGGCCGTAGGTACGATATATAGCCGTGGTAATAAATTATTTTAATTTTTAGGTACCTAAGTGTGGAATAGCACTTTAAAAGAATGTTTAAAATAAAGAATGAAAATTTAATTTCCGGACTCAGTGAAAACTTTAATTCAGGCAAAGAAAAATAAAGAGTGTCTCGTAAGTAGTGTCTCAATATTAATACTGAAAAAAAATATTTTTTTTTTAGCTGAATCTTTTCAACAATATTAAACATCGTAATACAATATCGTCTTAAAGAAAAGCTGTAATTAGTGTTGCTCTTGGATTCAGAAAATATGCAATTTAACGAGCTACGTCAGCTATACTAATGGTTTGGCTTAAATCACTTCATATCGACAGCTTCTTTTCTTTTTTTATCATTTGTAATATTTTTGTAAAATATATTATTTTGGTTATTTATTTAAGAAAATGTTTAAATAACAAAATATATGAAAATTATTCTCTTAATAAATCTATATGAAAGCTTTTTTTAAAACATAAAAAACTTATTACAAGCTAAAATAATTCTCATCGTCCAGCACCATTGCTTTTGGCTGTAAACCCGATAGAGGGCAGATTTCTTTTTATTTCTTCGCTCAAATAAGAACACAAAGCACGGCGTTTAGTTCCGCCACTCAACACGTAATATCTATGCGCAATATCAAACGAAAATATTACAAGTACCAATTTACGAATAATGCCCAACTGTTAGTAACAGATATGACGCGTACGCTTACCATCAAATGTACGCGCATCACGTCGCTTCGTTTACATTAACCCAATTTCGCTTTAGCATTATCATATACTAGCTTTTTACATGCGGCTTTGTCCCATATATTTATATACACATGACATACTGTCAATATGTAACCCATGTTAACCCTACATGGGTGACTGTAACGCGGCGGTTGTGGGTTCGATCCCCAATCGAGGGAATAAATTATTATTTATTAATATTTTAATTTCTTCGTTCTGGCAACAAGACAAAAGTCTGTCTGTCAATGACTCAAAAAATACCTCCGGGAAGTGAGGAACGGACTGTCTTAACATTAGGTTCCCTTTGCCTACCCAGCTGTATGCGGGATACAGCGTGAAGTCGATTTTTATGTAGGGTTACATTGAAAAGTTTTACATGACGTTAGTTAGCTTAGCCTTCCTCGATATAATACAGACTATCCATTTTTTGGCTATATGACTAAGCATACACACATGTCAAACTAATAACCTCCTTTTTCTGTAATCGGTTAAAATATCATGTATCATTCCCTCTATTAACAAGCAGCTGAATAAGCACTTTTAAAGGAACCTTTATAACAGATCAACTTTTTCCACACACTAATGGAAGTTGGAAACAAAAGTCCAATTTACAACGTTTTTGCCTTTCAGCTGAATTTAGCGAACGTATATTATATATTATTGTTTTTTTTTTCAGTTTCACACTGTAGGAGGGCCTATGCCAGGGTAGGTAGAGGAACTTAGTGTTAAGACACTATTCCCGATACACCGCCCATTTTTCAATACGTTGTGTGCTAAGTGACAAAACTTAACGCCGCGCCTTGTCATGTTATTAGTGCGAGGTAATAAAAAATAATTCATTACCCCCAATGAGAATCCAACCCACAACTGATGCGTTTCCAGTCAGTCGCTGTACTGCGCCAGGATGGTTACATAACGCTCGTTTATATAATGTTAATAAAATTTATATTAAAATTTATTAAGATGGCAGAAAAAATTACATGTCAAATTAATAAGTATTTTAATATATTGGTATATATCGAAAATATTACAAATATGAGAAAAAAAAGTATCCTATGTTCATCCCGAGACCCTCAAGTATCTCTATATGAGTATTTTATCACAATTATATTAGCGGTTTGGCCCTGATTGCGATTGAAAAGACAGACAGATAGACAGACAGAGAGACAGAGTTACTTTCGAATTTATAATATAGGTATAGATATATTTTTATATATTTAGCTTAACTAGCGCTCACCAACCGCCGGCTTGCAATGATGAAAAAATAAAATTAAAATATATTCAGACAGCAATAGCAATACGCGTTTGATCAAATGAATCTATAATACAAAAAAAATCTACCTCCAACGTCACGAAACATTTTTCTATAATACATATTCATTTGTCTATAGAGTTTTCTTTTTAAAAGTATTTTAACTTCAATTTTCTAAAGATATCAGGTCCTGGGATAAAAAATAAGGTTACATGAGATTTTATCATCACGGTAAATCAATTGTAGATATACAAAACAATCTTAATAAATTAATTTTAACAAAAAGAAAAACCGACTTCTAACAACAAACTAAAAAGTGAAAAATAATTATACAAAGATTTTATAATTTTGAAGTCAACATGAGGTAACAAACATAAAAAAAAAACAGTCGAATTGATTACCTCCTTTTCTTACAGAAGTCGGTTAAAATGAAGGCCACCGCACAGTATTTGACAGTAGATACGACGTTTGTGGGTTCGATTACCACTCGGGGTTTTGTCACTGAACTCGCAGTCTCCAGATTAGGGAACGGAGTGTTCTAACAATTCTTTGCTTATTCTGTTATATACGAAAAATGCGTGAAACTAAAAAAATACGGTTAATATGGTAAACATAAAAAAGAAGCATGTCATTAATATCGAAAATAAAAATGTATTGACAGTTCGTAGAGTATTTTTAATAACAGCAGATGTTGAAATAAAAAAATATGAAAATATTTTTGCTATCAAATTCGATACCTTAATTGGGTCTCTACAGCTCAGTGCTGAAATAGTTAAACAAATGCAGATTCGTTTTTTATTATTTTCACGTTGTATCCCGCACGTAACAGGGTGGGCAAAGGGAACCTGGGAACGTACTTTTAACACACTCACTTTGTCACTAAAAACTAGTAATATCATTTATTTTGTCTGTATACTTCAAAACAGGAATATTGTAGCCTGATATTATCGTGGGTTCGATTCTCAGGTTTATTGTATACTAGCGACCCCCTTGCGGCTTCGCCCGCTTTTACTACTGGATTATTCATATAATGTATGTTTGCAAAGCATTTAAGATAATGTGAAAATTAATTAAACTCTAATGCAACTCTCATTTTCGTAGTTCCAATAAGGATTTTCCAATTGTTTTACTCGGCAAGGATTTTTAGTAGGTACCGTAATTTTAAATCTGTGCTACTAATCTTTTCAAGTACTTATTAAAATATATTTAAGTGACTATTTTTAGATAGTTAAATGACTATTTTTAAACAGAAGAAATTATAAACAAAAGACTTCCTACTAATAACTACTACAAAAAAGATGAAACTAAATATATCGCGCTGAAATAATACATTAACTCCAATTATCCAATACGTGCAAACGCATCTAAATCTTCGTTGCTATTCCTCTATAGCGGGCGGGTTTTTTTTTCGAGCTTGTGGTTAATGCTGAAGAGGGTATTCTGTTCCTGATGAAGCACTACGTGGCTGCCCGTGAGGAAAATTAAATAGAATATATTGGCCGGAAATCGAACCCGGGCCGCCCGCGAGCATTCTACCACTGAACCACCGATGACTGCTCATGACGCGCTTGTATAAGCAAAACGTCGCGGGGCGCGTTTCGCAGCAAGGATGTTTTGATATTGTAACAACTTCTAAAGTACTTTATTAAAATGAAAAACAGTAAAAGACAGTTTTGATCTACATTAAATGGCCAACGTAACTAATATACTTATTTATATGGTGTGAGTAAGGGATGAGTAAAACTTGAGTCGGCACAGCTGATGTGTGAACGACGTGATGTGTCAACAATTAAATGCGTTTTTCTCTAAAACTATTCGCAATTTCGAAATAGTGTAAATAGCAAATTTTGTCTTCGTTTAACGTAGAAATTTAATAAAGTATTTTAAAGGATAAGGATTAATACCATTATGGAAAAATATCCCTCACAATAAAAAATATATTGAAATTACTATTTTTAGACAGAAATATGATCAATACACGTTATCCTTAAAAGATAAAAATATGCTCTCGCGGACTTTTTTGTAGATCTTATTAAGAGGAACAATACTCCAGTACATTATTTTCATGTAGTACTTACCATTAAAGCAGCGCATGCGCGAAAGTGTCTCAACGGGTAGGACTTTATACACATTTATCGTATTTATGTTAATTTACATAAGAATGTACAAATAATAAACTATATATAAACCTTCCCTGAGAAATACTCGAACTAATGGTGAAAACTGTATAAAAATCCGTTGGGTGGTTTAGAAGAAGAAGAGTTAGAAAGTTCAGACAGACACAAAAAGCGACTTTGTTTTATAAGATATAGGATTTATATTGTTATTACGGCTATCGTGGTGCAGCGGTACAGGTGTAAATACGACGGCTGTGGATTCGATTTCTACTCCTGGAAATTAATTGGTTTCATTTCTTGGTTCCCTACCTAATACTTTAGATGTACTATACGTCGAGACTCTAAAAAAAAATAGTACACAATACAGTGTGAAACTAAGAAAACATTGATTTATTAATATAATCGTTTTTACGTGGACGAAATATGGCGTCGCCACAAAACGTCTAAAAACTGACATGAATGACACTTAACTGTCTAAAACGTGTCAAGATATAATACAAAAATAATATAAATATTATTCAGGAACGAGAATATTATGAATTACAGCGCTCACCTTGAAAAATGACTGGATCCATTGCCCCGTCAACTGAAACAGTATTCGCTACAACAAACTAATGCTCGACTGCACAAGAAAAATAAATGAATATATTTTATAAGAGATTGTGGAGGAAATAAAATGTTAGTATTGTTTATTATTTTATCCCTAGTGGCGCGTTGGCATAGTGTCGTCTCACTGTAAACGTAGCAATTATGAGTACGAATTTTACTTCGATCAAAAAATTTATAATTGAAAGTGTAGAACGGAGTGTCTTAGCACTAAGTATCCGCTGTTCATAACGTAGAAGCTAAAAAAATTATCTATACACGGATATCGCAGGATATGGGGCAGGATAACCTGATGTAAAGAAATTCTTTTCCCCACGCACCGCGTCTTTTAATTCTTTAAGACACGAGTCTTTTAATAAGTCCCAGAACTCAACGTCCAGCCTTGTCTTGTTGCGAGAGCTGAATGGGAATCAAACCTATCTTAATTACCAATATTTTTGTTGTTGTAAAAATATAATAATAATCTCTCACCTCACAACCTTTATTCTCATATTAGTTGCATTGCCAAGTGCTCTCCGTTAACCTGGAATGTATCCAAGGCACTTATATTTTTCACTTTAATATATAGCTTATGGAAGCTGGCTCTGTTTTATATATTTTTTAATTGAATAGTATCTATTAGATATACGAAACGTATTTCGTTTCTTTTTTAAAAATATTATAAAGTTTATGTATGTTAGTGTTTATTTTCATATTTCCATGCCTGTCTATACTTTTTAAGGTATGCGTAAAAACTTCATTTTTTTACAATTATTTTATTAAATTGTTGACATGTAAAAACATCCAAGCGCAAACTAAGGCACCTTATTCTCAAACTTAGAACACATTGCAATACAAATAAATTAAAGTGTAAAAAATTTCTATAATATAATGATAACTGTTAATCTTATTCAAAGTTATCCATACCTGTATTATAAATTCGAAAGTAACTCTGTCTGTCTATCTCTCTGTCTTTTACGCAATCAGGGCCAAACCGCTAATTCTATTGTGATAAAATACTCATATAGAGATACTTGAGGGTCTCGGGATGAACATAGGATACTTTTTTTTCTCATATTTGTAATATTTTCGATATATACCAATATATTAAAATACTTATTAATTTGACATGCAATTTATTCTGCCATGTTAATAACAACTGTCTCTATGCGACCGTTGCTAAGCAACTATTTGCAAAGTTTGTTAGAAAACGTCACCCAAAATGAGCTTGCTTAACGCATCTCTCTATTGAAAGCTGAAAATAATTTCATAAATATATTTAATAAATATTCGTATAGTTCAAGCGGGCGAAGCCGCGTTCGGGTCCACTAGTATAAATATAAAACTGATTTTATATTAATTTAAAATACATTCTTCAAAACAATATGTGAGACCATGTGCTGTAACTGAAAAGCACAGTGGTTGATTGAATCAATACATTCCCTTTCCTTTCGTTTGACAGCCTGAGCAAATTGCGATTCGTAGTAAATTATCGGCGTTACAATTTCGAGGGGAACTTTTCTCTAAGCCACAGCCACCTGGGATCGAATGTAACGTAGATCGAAATATAATATTTTTTTCTTCTAAATTAATGAGCTTCTTGAAAATTTTTCGATTCATTATTCGTTTATTTAGGATTTAATTATGAAGAAAGGTTTTCTGTCTTGAAATTTGGTTTTTAAAATGAATTAAAAAAAATTTTAGTTCAGTAATATCGTTCCTGTTTAGAAATATATTATAATTATTAATGTAATATTAGAAAATAATGTTATATTTATAATTTATTTTTTATTTTCATTAGCTTTTCGTACAAAATTAAGACTACTTGCCATTTCGACACCAAAAAATACATATTTTATTTTTATTTTTTTTTTTAAATTCACGCTGCACCCAGCTAGGTAGAGAAACCTAAGATTTAATTTCTCTTAGTTATCTCACAGAATGTCTAGAAAGACGTGCAAATAAAAACTAAATAAAAACATATTTCGAAAATATCCAATCAAAAAAGAGACGACAGTAAATAACAGATTACTTTTCAATACAATATATAATACCAACCTTTAGTAGTTACTACAAACAAAATTGCCTTTTCAAAAATAACCGAGTCAATTATACCAGCATTAGGAGAGAGTAAGTTGGGCTATAATTTATTTTCTATCCCCAGCAATTTTTCTCGGCGACCCCAAGAGCCTCCTAAATATATTTTTTTAAAGATTTGGCCCCAAATTTGTAGAGGGCTATAAAACTGTCAGGAACCCTTTGTATGTAAATTAGTAAGCCACCGCGACATTTATATTCTCTGGAGAAAAGTTTAGGCTATTTTTTTTGATGCTATCTTAATAAGGTAGGTAAATATTCTTTGGTATGTTTATTGTCCTATTAAGTTTAAAAATAATACAGAAGTTTTTCAATGTTAGTCGTTGTGGCATAGCGGTACAGCCTCTCACTGTAAACTCGATGGTTGTGTGTTCGGTTCCCTCACGAGGGAATGAACTATTTAATCGAATTCTAAAAGTAGCTGCTGCTTTTCAGCAGCACTGCTTATACATAGGGATCGTCAAAACATAAACTAAAACTAAAATGTAGAAAATAAAATTATTAAAAAAAACAAAATCCGACTTCAAACTAAATCTATATGCACAAATTTAAATAAAAAACAAAAAGGAAAAAAGTGTAGTGTGTTAAGACACTCCGTTCTCCATTTTCCGCCGAATTCTGGAGACATTCCTTGTTGAGTATCGGAACTCAATACTGCTATTTGTCTCGACACCAGAGCGAAGAAATGAAAATGTAAATTTAAATAAATTCCTGTCTTTCATCAAGAAGTTTAAATATTTTATTTAATATTAAGAATTTTTCTATTAATGCCATTTTTGCTTTGCATGGCATCGTACTTCAATCCCACTATGAAGTCTACATATTTAGATATATATCTATTTATACATATGTTTGAAATAAATCCTAGAAACGATCACACGATATTGACTTAATTGCTTCGCTTTACGTTTCGCCTGTATCCAGTTTTAACTGGTACGGACATTTCAATTAAAAACGACCACTTTAATTTACTTCTTTGGATTTTTGTCTTTACATTGGTGTTTCCGTTCGGGTAGCCATTAGTCTTGACCCCTATTTTAAGTGTTTTTTCAGTTTGACGCTGTATTCTGTGCATGGCAGAGGAGAGAAGAGGTGAGAGGGTAGGCAGAGGGAACCTGCCAATTTAGTATAAAGGCACTTTGGTCCGAGTATGATACCGTCCCCCAATTTTTCACAGAATTCTGGAGAGATATACTTATTTAGCTTCACGCTGTATTTTCAATCGTAATATATGCTGATTGAATTTGCAATTGAGAGATGCACAGAATGGTAGGTGAATGTCACAAATGATAGATGTATGAGGATGAAGAAGAATGTGTTCAGATTGTTTAAATCCGTCGAGAGCATAAGTAACGAAAGAATATCAAAAAATATCTATGAAGCAGAGTGATATCTGGGTTGATTTTCGAGAACACAGTAAGTATATGTGAAATTGGAAGGTCCCGCATAGAATATGAGAACCTCCTTAAATCCTTGGGTGTCTGAAGAGCTTGATGACAGTAGACGAGGCGAAAGACGTATGTGGATGCGTAACGTTTGGCGCTCCATTCTCTTTGGCTAAGAAAAAATATATTTTACATAAGCCTTCTTGTCCTGTTTTGGCTCTTCTAGCTTATATCAGATCCATAACCGAAAGTTTTATGAACTGTTTTATTATATACTAAATAGTGAACATAAACATAAATTGCAGGACAAGTATGAAGCGAGCTAGTGCTATTGCTCGTTTCCTACACTCATACTCTTTTAAGACACATTGAGTAATAAAGTTTTTTGCAGCTTTTTAGTAGGGTGGTGGGAACCCATCTATTCAGGGGTGATGACCTAACGTTTTTTCTACCAGAACAGGAAAATTTAAATAACTAAAATATAGACATTCTTCTCAAAATTGTGATCTCTGTTCTGCGGTGCATAGGGAATATAATATCTAGACACTAGGTTCCCTCTGCCTACCCTGCTATACGTGGGATACAACGTGAAGCAGAAAAAAATGTTAAAAATGTGACAAGAAAGCGTTGCGTTGAGTTCTGTTACTCAATACGCAATCTTGGACTCAAGTTCTCCCTGGCTATCCTGCTACATGCTGGAAAAAGCAAAAAATATATTTATAATGAAAAACTGAACCTACTATTAATAGGATATTTTACGTAAAGAATTTTTTTACTTGAATTGTCTTTCAAGTATGACAAGAACAGCTAACGATCCAGTTTGCAAGTAAATGGAATAGTTGTGAGCCCGCATTCTCATCGAATATCGACAAGTTCTGGGACCATTGAAATTTGCAATTTGTCAAATGAAGCTACACCCACGCGCCAAGCTTCCTACCGATGGGTATATTGGTAACACTTACAGCAAAAATATATTTATTGTTTTACTAATGGCTCATATACTATTCAAGATATTATAATTCTTAATCCTCCCCTACAATCCCCGAGGAGCCTACATGCAAAATTTCTGAATTTCAAAATATCAAAAAAATATTTTGATCATGTTTTAATTAATTTGTCAAATAATGAATCAGTAATTAAATTCTCGTTGCCGTTTAGAAGTTATGACATATTATTATGCATAGTAATAAAAAAGTCTCACACGTTTTCCCGCGCAGCAGGTAAAGAAAAGTGAACTTAGTGTTGAGACACTCTTTTTCCCACTTTCCTTCCTATTTTTGAGGTATAACACATTGAATGACCTTTTATCAACGCTGCGCTATATCAAAACGTTATTAAAATAATATATACCTCTGAAATGAAATCGAACCTAACACATTCGTGTTTACAGTTATACCCTTTACCATAACGACACAGTCATAAGGATAATAAAGAAAATGTATTTATTATTTTCTCCACGTCTTGTCTTGAAAGTTACATGTCAATTCAGTTTTAGTTCTCTTTTAGTCCTCTCTCACATTAACAACGTGTCAAAATGTCGACATTTATCCCGATGTAGCTTCAAAGTTTCTACTAAGGTACGTGCCCTTTAAGCGGCGCGCGTATTTTTCTTTGTGAATAGCATATTTTAAGAAATATTATTTAGAATTATCTTGTCGTAGCGCAAAAAGGGGGGAACAAGGTGGAAGAGGAAATGAAATATTTAATATTTCTTTCTCTTCGCTCTGATGTCGAGGCAAAGCGCAGCGTTGAGTTTCGTTTCGTTTACACTCAACACTTAATTTCTAAAGAATTTGGCTGAAAATGGAGAACGGAGTGTCTTAACACTAGGTTCCCTCGGTCCTGCTATCTTACTACAATGGAAAGGGACGGGACGTAAGGATAATAAAATAAATTAAATATTTTTTGAAATTCAGTCGCAGTGTTGAGTGGCGGAATTTATCGCTAAGATTTTCTCGAGTAGGAATCAAACCCGCAACCGTGGCGTTGGTTGGTCGAAAAACAATTATTTTAGGACGTACGAGTATAATATTTTTCATGAAATGAAAATATTTTTCTGTTTTCATAGTAAATTTCTCTGTGAAGTACGTAAAACATGTTTAGACTCTCCCGCTTTCGAGTTATGTTTACATAACGTTATCTCAAAATATTCAACAATATAAAATAAAATATTTTATTAATAAAATATTTTATTATGTTTACTTTGAAAAACTTGAAGATATTTATTTTATTTATTTTATAATATACTAGCTTTTACCCATGGTTTCACCCATGGAAATGGGTAAAAGTTGTGTATGACACATTTACCATTTTAAGTGGTAACTAACGAGTTCTCGAGTTCCCCTAGGTAACCCTGACCGCTAAACTGTTACCTTAATATAATATAGGCTATGGGTCTTCCTCGATCCACCTATCTGTCTATAGCTTCAGGCTGTATTCCACACATAGCAGGATAGAGAGATTAAACTTACTAGTACGACATTTAATTTCCCGTTAAGACACTTTCGATCCCCACTTTTTACCAAATTCTTAAGGCACTGCACTCTGCCTCGTTATCAGAGCTAGGAAATTAAAATATTAAATATATCATTCCCCCGATTGGGAAACAAACCTACAACCGTCGTGTATACAGTCGGGCGTTTATGTACCTATGTGACGACTGTCCTTAACTATTCTGATAATTGATAATGTAATTAATCAATTATTATTTTAATTATGAATATGTATGATTCATCATAGAGTAATCTAGTAAATTGCTATATTGGGCTGGAGCAATGAAGGTGAGTGTTAGTTACTGTAAAGGGGCTCCTGAGGCCTTCTCTTGTGGTTGCAAGTCCCAGTCACTGCCTCGAGCTTCACTTCCTCGTAAGAGAGAATATAATAGATTATTAATATTAATTTTTTTTTTTTTTTTTTTTCGAGGGTAGGTGCAAAAGTGACAACAGCTGATTTTAGAGCTCTCATAGTTTATTACTTTTTAAAATAGTTTTTACAAGTGTTTACTATATAAAAGTAATGAGTTAAGTTGTCTAACCTGCCAGCAGTGTGATTCCTTTAAAAAATATCCATCATTCTATAAGAAGTATAATTGTGTGTTACAAGTGACCTCAAGTAACCTTGAAGCAACTGTGTATTACGTACTGTGTATTCTTTAAAATATTCTCAAGCACTACCATGGAGTCTATTAAGCACTCGATTGATGAGCTGACACAGCACTTCAATTTTCAAATGACTGAATTTCAGAAAAGTTTAAACAATGCAAACAACACGGCAAGCCCAACAACTAACATTACAGCACAGTTTAATACTTTTAGATCTTTTGTGTTAAATTCTCTGGAGGGGCTTCAGCTTCAGGTGCAGATTCTTACTAAACAGTACGACAACATGGAAATGCGAAGTCGTAGAAAAATATTGTTATTACATGGTGTCACTGAACAAAGCAATGAGGACACTGCATCGCAAGTGATCCAGGTGCTGACAAAACATCTCAAAGTCTTAGATTTCTGTACAGATGACGTCGGTAGATGCCAGCGCCTGGGTAAAATCTCCCCAGGGAAGTCAAGGCCCATTTTAGTTAAGTTCAGAGACCAATCGCTTAGGAATCGAATATGGTACTCAAAATCAACTCTTAAGAACACAGGTATCACTCTCTCTGAATTTCTAACCAAGGCCAGACATGAAACTTTTATGCTGGCAAGACAGCGGTTTGGTATCTCTAAATGCTGGACAAAAGACGGCTTTGTAATTGTTATTGGCCCGGACGGTAAGCGTCATACTATAGTTCGCTGTGCGGAACTTGATTGTATATCCACCAATTTAGAACCTCGAAGCCAAGGTACATGCGCTCCCACTACTGTCAGGTCAGCTGCTGCAACCAAGCCAACTGTTCGTCCAATGAGAAGAGTTGTAAAAAAGTAACCTGTTTGTTTACGCTTCTGTTTCACAGATTTAGTGAGGCGGGTTTTTACTATTAAGTTATATGTTTTTTTTTTTTCTTTCTTTAGTCTACACTTATCTACTATTTGTTTGATTCTTAATATTTAATAATGTTGTTTATAGTTAACTATATGTAAGTTTACCCACTATTTTCATTTTCTTTTTCTTAAGCGATATAAACAAACGCCATAATGACAGTCGACATCTACATAGTGATAGATAATATATGTCGCTAAAATCGTGTCGTTATACGATAACTAGTCTTGTTTATTTATGTTATTTATCTTTTTTTTTCTTATAGTAGTAACTTTAAAATACTTCTGACGGTTGAACAAAGTGTCGTATTACAGTTCTATTTTATTTAATATTATTTTATATATATTGTCATTAATATTTATATATATTAATATTATTATTATTATTATTTATATATATTTTTATATTATCTGTATTTAAACATAATATAATACATACTTTTATATTATTTGTGTATTAATATTTAATTATTGTTAGTATGCATAATAATGACAGTGTTTATAGTGGTAGTATATCTGATAATTCTTTTCACCAGTGCGTTTCTACTACATCCGACGATAGTTGCCATAGCATATCTGATCCTCTCAACTCAATATTAGACAGCAAACTTAGAAATTTTTCAAAAAATTTTAATGTAGTCCACATCAATGCGCAAAGCATACCAGCCCATTATCCAGACCTCCTTGACTCATTTAATGTAAGAGATGTTCATGCAGTACTCGTATCTGAGACATTTCTCAAACCCAGTTTACCATCAACTGCATATGCCCTACCGGGTTTTCACCTGATACGAAACGATAGGACAGGGAAAGGTGGAGGGGGAGTAGCTATTTATCTTAGGAGCCACATTCCCTTTTCAATATTGGATAAATCGCCTTCAGCTTACTCGAATTCATCGGAACATATTTTTATAGAGGTCCTGTTTGGCACTCTTAAGATTTTACTTGGTGTCTTTTATAGTCCCACCCTACATGTGAATTATTTTGATTCGTTCGAGATTCTTTTAGAAAAGTATGTGCCAGAAGTTGACCACTCCATCATAATGGGTGACTTTAACACATGTCTCATCAAGAAAGACACACGCTCAACTCGGCTTAAAACCATAATCAATAGCTCTAACCTAAATATCCTTCAGACGAATGCAACCCACCTCTTCCCTGGTTGTGTGCCATCCTTACTGGACCTCATGGTTGTCTCATCAAACGAGCGCGTAGCTACCTTCGGACAAATCTCAGCGGAGGCGTTCTCCTATCACGACCTCGTTTACCTATCATACAAAATACGACCACCCAAGCTAAAGCCATCGGTAGTGATGCGAAGATCCTTTAATAACATCGACAACGAAAAATTTATGAGTGATCTTAGTCGTATCGACTGGGATTGCATTTTTAATGCAGGTACTATCAATGATAAATTAAATATTTTTAATTCCATGTTAATTGAGCTTTTCGACATTCATGCGCCGCTTCGACCAATAAAAATAAAACATCTCCCTGCTCCGTGGTTAACGCAAGATATTAAGATACTTATGGTCAAACGAAATACTGCAAAGTCCAAATACAAAATGAATCCTACGGATGCAAATCTTCAGAGGTACAAAAAACTACGGAACAGATGTAACAAGGCTTGCAGAGATGCGCGACGTAACCATATTTTTTCATCTATAGACCCCAGGAGTCCTGCAAAAACTTGGAAATTTCTGAATGCGATGGAAATAGGAGGTAGGCGCACTCGGCATACATCAATCTTAAGCAACTGCATGGATTTAGACGCACTGAATAATTTCTTTACGAATGTCGATAAGATGGACGACAACACTAAATCAAACACCCTTCAATCACTGTCATTACTTCTTCTCACAATCACTCCTTTCCTTTTCACACCCATCTCTTCGGCACAAATCCGTAAGCACGTGATAGGCATTAAATCGGATGCTACTGGCTATGATAATATTAGTCGTCGTATGATTATGTTATCGCTTAATTCTGTTCTTCCTGTCTTATCCCATATCTTTAACTTCTCCCTTTCGTCCAGTGAATTTCCTGATGCTTGGCGCCATGCACTAGTGATCCCTATCCCAAAAACATCCAAAACGTCCAATCCAACATCCTTCTCTAACCATAGGCCGATTTCCATTCTTCCCTTCCTATCCAAAGTCCTAGAACGTATTGTTCATGAGCAACTATACCTATTTTTACATAATAATAATATCCTTTCCCCTTTCCAATCAGGTTTCCGCCCTGGACATAGCACAGTAACTGCACTTAATAAAGTCTGTGATGATATTCGATTCGGTATTGACAACCAGCAAGTTACTCTACTTGTTCTGCTAGACTTTTCAAATGCCTTCAATTCTGTTGACTTTGATATATTGCTAGCCATATTAAAGTCCATAAATTTTTCCTCAACAGCTACTGAATGGTTTTCTTCATATCTTCGCGGCCGCAGACAGAGTATCATAATGGATGGTAGACAATCCTCATTAAGCCATATTAGCGCTGGCGTGCCTCAGGGTGGTGTGCTGTCTCCCCTCCTTTTTTCCATTTTCATTTATACTCTCACTCCACATATATCGTCTTCTTATCATCTTTACGCTGATGATTTACAAATTTATACAACCGTAGCCACGAATGAAATTTCTAGCGCGGTTGCTAAAATTAACTCCGACCTTCAACTAATAAGTATCTGGTGTAAGACATTTGGGCTTTCTTTAAACCCAAATAAATCTCAGCTATGTATTTTTGGAAACTCTAAACAACTGTTTAAATTACATGTACCTCTACCATCGGTTTCGCTTGATAATATATGTTTGGAGCCTAGTGAGAGTGTTGTGAACTTGGGGATCAGAATGGATAGCACATTTTCCTGGTCACCCCGCATTTCTGAGCTTAGTCGTAGGGTTTTCTCCGCCTTAGGGGGACTAAGAAGGTGGAAGAACCTCTTACCATTGAAAACCAAAATATCCTTAGCCCACACTCTTCTCCTTCCCATTCTAGATTACGCCGATTCTTGCTATCTGGATTTGTCTCAGCAACTGCTTAATAAGCTCGAGCGTCTGCAAAATACTATAATAAGATTTATATTTGGACTTAAAAAGTACGACCATGTGTCACAGTTTCGTGCTCAACTGAAATGGCTCTCAATATAAATTAATTTTTAACAAAAAGAAAAACCGACTTCTAACAACGAACTAAAAAGTGAAAAATAATTATATAAAGATTTTGTAATTTTGAAGTCGGTGTCAAACTAATGCTACAACTCCCTTACTACAATATCTAATTACTAAGCCCGTTTGTTTTACTTGGCACCGACTTCAAAATTACAAAATTTTTATATAATTATTTTTCACTTTTTAGTTCGTTGTTAGAAGTCGGTTTTTCTTTTTGTTAAAAATTAATTTATTTTACGATTTTTAGTGATGGATAGATCTTAAAATGATGCTTCTTGAACGAGTGGTGATGGTGGTGGTAGTGGCTGTGATTGTTCTTTGTAAAACTTCATTTAATTAGCTATTATTTTTGTGCAAAGTTACATTTTGGTATATTGACAAGAACATACATAAAAAGTATTCGGGTGAATTCGGAATCTCCCTTTTTTGAAGTTGGTTGAAAATGAGAACATTCTCTTTTTTGAGATTGGTTGTAAAGAAATGCAACGATCAGGAATCTCACCTCTGACATCAATATAAAAAGTTTTTGCTTGTAACTATTACAGTATAATCAATTTTTTACCAAAAAAAAACAAACTTTCTCAATTTTCACCGGATTTCATAATCGGAACCTAACCAAACTTTCACCAAATTATTCTTGAAGTGTATCTTTTCAAATAAAAAAAGAATCATTAAAATCCGTCAGCGCGACATTGAGTTATTCGGCTATTTGTCGCGCACATACATATGTGATTTTCTCATAGATACCATTGTCAGACATGAACCAAAAAAAATGGGACCATTCGGGAAGCTTCACCTTTCAAACAAAAAAAAAATTTTCAAAATCGGTTCACCCAGTCACAAGTTATGAGGTAACAAACATAAAAAAAAAGAAAAAAAAAAAAAAAAAAAAAAAAAATACAGTCGAATTGATAACCTCCTTTTCTTACAGAAGTCGGTTAAAAATACAGGCGTAATCTACATTCCCTCACTCTCCTTTATACCATCCTTTTTCATTCTATTACTCCTTCGTACCTTAAAGAACGTTTCAAGTTCTTGGGGTCGGATTCCCTTCATGTCCAATGTCTCCGTTCCCGCACTGACAATCTCCTTCAAACACCTTTGTCCCGATCAAAACGCTATGGTGACTCCTTTACTGTCAAGACAGTAAAGCTCTGGAATGAGCTGCCGGTGAATATTAGAAGATCTCAGACGGTTGGAATATTTAAACGTCGTCTTAAACAACACTACCTGGAACAATCTATAAACTGATTTTATTACACTTAGTTTATGTATGAATATTTGTGTATGTATGTATATATGTATCTATGTATGTATATATGTATGTATATATGTATCTATGTATGTATGTATTAATCTATTTATGTAAGTTTATTTAGGTATATGTTTGTAGGAGATATTTTATGTAATACTATACTTTTTGTTTGTTACTATACGTTTGTGTTCTATATATCCTGTATTATTGGTTGCCTGTAAGAGATCGCTCTTAGCGATAAGGCCGCCATTGCACATTGATCTTATATGTACTGTGTAAATCAAATGTATATTCCAATTGTAAAAGTGCAATAAAGTGTTATTATTATTATTATTATTATTATAATAGTACCTTCTATTTCTGATGTTTGTCTGATACGACTACCCTACACTAACTTCCCTTTTCTTCCTTATTACATCCAACTGGATATAATAAGGAAGAAAAGGAAAGCAATAAGGAAATGGATCTGCATCAAAAGTGGGTTGAGGCCCACTCCCACTCCCACTGAATGATAATGTTTCGACACTTTTGTATGTCTAACGTATCTAAAACGTAGGTAAAAAAAGTTAAAAACTAAATTAATAATTAAAAAAAAACTAAACACAATTATGAAGCGCGTGTAATTCAGTTTTCTAGATTTTATTGCTTAGTTACGGTTCGACTTAATAATAAAAGCGGGTTAAAAGGAGTTCATTCGTTCAGTAATTTATTTATTAGTATTTTTAATTTCTTCGCTCTGGCATCAAGGCAAAAGTCAGGCGTTGAATGTTCGAGTTTCGTCATTCAACACGCAATGTCTAGAAAAATTCGGCGGAAAGTGGGGAACGGAGTGTTTTAACTCTAGGTTCAAGCTATAAGCGGGATACAGCGTGAAGCTGATAATTAAACATATAAGTGTAAGTACACTTACTAAATATAGCACAAGTGTTTAATATGACCTACTATTAAGTTTTATTTCTATTAATAAATAAAATTTCCAATAACCAAAGCTTTCTTTGGATGTACATACCTAATGAAATTTTTAGACTACTCTGCAACAATACAAAGTTCATGCTGCAATCCCAATACACTCGATTGAGCTGAAAATCCGGATATTTCAACTTTAGACGTTAGAATTGTTCTTATTTACAAAACTATTTAGGTTCACAGACAAAAGGAAGTGGATTTTTTTATTAAATTATATTTTATTTGCTCGCTTTGAAAATGTAATAATATTTTATTATTTCAATATGTTTATTCTTATTGAATAGACAATTAAATATTAATATTATATCATATATTAGCAGCTTCTAATATGTAAGAAAATTTCTCAAGTTGTCACGTAATAAAAGAATTTGAATAGATATAGAAAAGCTTAAATTGTATTTACTGTTATTCATAAAAAGAAAATAGAAAACATTGTCGGTTTGTTTAATCAAAGTTCAACAAAGTTTCTGTGTAATACCATACAAGATAAGTTACATTGTCTTCGTCGTGACAAGGAGTTATATATTTTTGTTTCAAAATTGTCTACATTGTGTTAAATGTATGAATTTGAAAACAATAAAGACCAAGATTCGATTTCCAATTGAGGTAAATTTAATTTAGACTTAAAGTGATAACTGTATAATATTAAAAAAAACCTAAAACATGTTCTGAGTTCCTCTATTCAGGTCCTGGTTCCATCATTGGATCAGCTCGTTTATACTGTTAGCAATTGTTCAAATTCAGTTCCTTACATTTTATTTTATAGTTACAAGTAGGCGTACCGTACTCGTGTTAAGATAATAATTCTTAGGCACTAAAAAACCTTGTTAAATTAGTTTTTTTCTATTATATACATATACAGCAGGGCAGAGAGTACTTAGTGTCAAGAGACTCCATTCTACGCTCGCGATTCGAGATATTGCAAGATTACTAGCAGAAGTAAACGCCGCGGCTTATCTTGTTAGTATTATTTAAAACGCGCGGAGCGCGTAGCCAAGTGTTTTTACAAACAAAACTGGCGAGCAGCACCGTGTGTTATTTTACACGAACCATTTGAAGCCACTTTTTACCTATTCGTAACTCAAAAACTATTCCACCTAAAGCTGTCATATTTGGCTCAAATATTTAGACCCCCTACCTGTATACGTGCATTAAATTTCATAAACACGGCTCAAACAGTTATTTAGATAATGACGTCCAAAAATCGTACATTTTTAGGGGGGTGACTGACCTATAGACCTTAATGTTAACCAAGTTCCAGATGATCTAGAATGGTGAAATTTAGCATCCGGTTAAGTAATTGGGTGTATGTCAAGGGAAAAATCCGAAACTAGTATTTTTTTAAATATTTTCTTATAATTTTTCAATAAATAGATTCAATTAGGAACATTTACTTATAGCACCTGTAATGAAAGCATAGCAATCAAAGTTAATGATAATTGATTTTTAGGCTTAGCGCCTGCCAACAAAATAAGAGCAATGCATTATTTATATATGCTTGCTTGCTTATGCTTTAATTTATGTCACGCGTTAGTAAATATTTTATTTGTTATGGAGACTAACTTCACTATTACTTACGTAAGCCATCTAAAACAACACGATGCTTTCAAGTATATTCTAAGATAAGATATGTCTCCATTTGTAGCTGAAAATGACTCTAATTTATGTCCTGACAAAGCCTGCCATCATGTGGACTTCAAGGGCTTCACGTAAAAATATAAAAATATAATAAATGGATTAACATCCTTCATTATTATTTATTACAATTTAAACATATGTTTTAGTACTTATTATATTAGAGTAAGAGTATTTGCATAGTCGATAAACGTATTTGATATTAAATTATTATTACAATATTTAAGTACTAAGTCCTATATAAGATCCTATAAGGGTTCTGTTTTATTGCTTTCGAGGTACAGAACCCTAAAACAGAAAAAAAATACACTAAAAAATAAATATAAAAAAAATAATTATATTGATAGAAATATATATAAAATTTAATAATAATATACTATCTGTAAGGTCAGTCGTGGCACAGGGGCACAAAGTGTGACTGTTAAACCGACTGGTAGTGAGTTCGATTCCCACTCGAGGAAATTAAATATTTATTTAAACTTATATTTCCATTTCTTCGCTCTGGTGTCGAGGCAAGGCGCGGCGGAGAGTTCCGCGACTCAACACGCAATGCCTCCAGAATTCGATGGAAAGTGGGGTTACTGAGTGTATTAACACTAGGTTCCCTCTGTCTACTCTGCTGTGTGCGGGATACAGCGTGAAGCTGATTTTATTTTTAATTTGATATATTGTCAGCCTACCAGCTATCTTAACAGAAGTAATTGTAAAGTAATTATTAACAGTAAAAATTTAAGTAATTGTTAATAAAAAAATAAGAGAAAAAAAGAGAAAATTAAAAATTACTTAAACAAAATAATAAAAAATAAATAAATCCGATTTACGATGTATCCCACACATAGCGGGGTAAACAGAGGGAACCTAGTGTTAAGACACTCAGTTCCCCTCTTTCCATCGAACTCTGGAGGCATTGCGTGTTGAGTTATTCCAACAAAATAATAAAATTAATAATAAATATATCAGATTTCTAAACGCAGCATACATTAATTACTTTCTAATCTGACAACTGTCATTTAATCAACAAAATAATAACTATAGTCGAGATTCATAGATAAATATAATCTATTTTCATATATAATTAAATATCATCTTAAGAGTAATAAAACATAATATTATTGACCATAATAAAAAAGTAAATACCTAATTATATTAGATATATTTTATTGTACGAAGGCGCTCATATTTTAATGGTTTTTTTGGCCTGGGTTTCATGATTTTAGGAACACTTGTGAAAACGGCGGAGAACGAAGTCGACCTTGGGATCATATCAATTCAGATTTGTACCGTCAGCACTTAATAAACTTATTGTTTATATTTTTTCCAAGACATGTTGAACAATGAGTCCTTCAATAGAATTGCTTCTGGTTGAAACAAGAACTTACACCGAATTGTTCCAATGCCTCCCGATGGGAGCTGTCTCTTCCATGCTATTGCATATTCTTTGTTTGAGCGTATTGATATACAACAAACTAATAAATTGCGCGAGACTATAGTAGAGTACGTATGTCGTAACTGGAATGATTTAAGTATCTACACTAGCGCTTGAAACGGGAATCCTTACTCTTCTAAAGAAGACATGCTTTGCTTAACTACGTACGGAGCTACTTCCGAGATAAAGGCTGCAGTAGATTTGTACAGTACTAGCGGACGCGCGCAGCTTCGCTTGCTTATTGCTTAGGGATGAATTAAAATAAACCACGAAACTTATGTTCAATGAAATATTTTTAAGAGTCTAAATTTCAAATTTTATAAAAATCGGTGGCGATTTAAAGATTTTTCCATACAAACTTTCAACCCCTTATTTGCACCCTTAGGGGGTGAATTCTAGAAAACCATGAAACACATGTTCAATTAAATATTTTTAAGAGTCTAAATTTAAAAAAATATAATAATCGGTGGCGTTTAAAAGATTTTTCCATACAAACTTTCAACCCCTTATTGGCACCCTTAGGGGAAGAATTCTAGAAAACCATGAAACATGTGTTCAATTAAATACTTTTAACAGTCTGATTTCAAATTTTATAAAAATTGGTGCCGATTTATAAAAAAATCTATACAAACTTTCAACCCCTTATTTGCACCCTTAGGGGGAGAATTCCAGAAAATGATGAAACACGTGTTCAATTAAATACTTTTAAAAATCTTAATTTCAAATTTTATTAAAATCGGTGCCGATTTAAAATTTTTCCCATACAATCTTACAACCCCTATTTTACCCCTTTAGGGTTAAAATTTTTCAAAATCCCTTCTTAGTGGATGTCCAGATTACAAAAGTAAACATCTGTCCAAATTTCACGTTTCTACGCACAGCGGTTACGGCTGTGCGTGCGTCTTACCTCAGTCAGTGAGGACAAGTCCTTTTATATATATAGATTAAGATAGAAGTGTATTATCACAATGGTGTCCTACTTGGTTTATTCGGCGAACAGAAATGTCCTATGAAGCCCTTACTCTAAACTATGTTTTAAACAAAAAGAAGAAGAGCAACTCTTGAGTTTCTTGCCGTAGTAGCTTCCTATAGGAAAAGTACTTGTAATGGCCAAATTGAATAAAGAATATTTTGATTTTGATTACATTATAAACCTTTCTACTTATGATTTCTGTACAAAAAGTAATGATATCCCGTCAAAAACATAAATGTAAAATGAAAGCCAAGTTCAGTAATAAAACATATGCTTTCAGCGATAAAAGAAGTGAGATGTAAATGTATGCCAAGTTCAATGGTCAGTCCTGAAATTTATTTTTAACAATATAAAATATTTTATAACAACTGAAAATGTCCATTCTTCTTACAACTTGGAGACTTTATTTATGTGTAATATCTGACTTGGCCAGTTTTCAAATTAATTTACATCGATATAAATAAATGTATTCAAATTCTATTCTATTCAGATTCTATTGTAAATTTATATGAAAACTGGCCAAGTCAGATATTACACATAAATAAAGTCTCCAAGTTGTAAGAAGAATGGACATTTTCAGTTGTTATAAAATATTTTATATTGTTAAAAATAAATTTCAGGACTGACCATTGAACTTGGCATACATTTACATCTCACTTCTTTTATCGCTGAAAGCATATGTTTTATTACTGAACTTGGCTTTCATTTTACATTTATGTTTTTGACGGGATCTGTAGATTCTTCCACAATACCCCACCATATGTGAAAAAAATAGAAACATCGTATATAAATATTCATACAAAACATTACCCTTAAAACTCACATAATTGCTCAGTGAACTCCCGAGATAAGATAACAGAAACCGGAAACAGAAATAAGGGCGGGCGGAAAAGGGGGGTTATGTAGTAAGTGAGACAAATGCTTTCTGCAATTTGGGGGTGCTGGCTGTCGTATCGTGTAAATCATCTCCGTGTACAATATATTTCGTTACATTATATAATATTATTTTGGGCTATATTAGGAGTGTGATTTTGTCTGTTGAGTGATTCTGTTGAGTATTATATTGTAGTGTGGTAGATTTTTATGTTCCATTTGAACGCTTTTTAAAGCTTTTTTCCGCAAAGGAGGGTGTAGGAAGTGGGAACCTAGTGTTAAGTTAGAAATTAATGGACGGATTTTTAGCTTCACACCGCGTATAGCAGGGTAGGGGAGCCCAGTATTAAGACATCTTGTTCCCCACTTTAGGCTAAATTTTTCGAAACTTTGCGTATTGAGTAGCGGAACTCAACACCGGGCTTTTGTCTTTGTGCCAGATCGAAGAAATAAAAATAATAATTGAATTGAACCACGACGGCCACGGCCTCACGGACGGATTTTGATTGAACTTTTTTAGTTGTACAGCTATTAGTCCTCGGCAACATATAGTCTTCAGTTAGTTTGATGATCTGAATAGGATTTCCTGAAATTTCTACGACAATAGAAAAAAAGGCATTTGAAAATGCAAGAGCATATTTAAATAAATAACCATAAAAACAAAGAAATACTAAGATAAACACAGGTGAATATTCTATCCTTTCTCATAAAAGTGTATGAAGTACAAGGGTTTGGGAAAGTCGAAAATTGTTTTCTATTAAAGGGATTTACCAAGAACTAAAAGGTAACAGATGTTCTCAAGACTGCAGGGATAAGAGTTTTACCTTTATTTTTCTCCCCGTAAAAAACAGGTTGCTAAAAGTTTTGACTTAATTAATTTTCATTTTATATATTTGTCTTACTATAAAATATAGACATTATTAAATCATATTTTTATGTTATATCTAAAATTAAGTTATAGTATATTTGTATGTTTCCTCAAATTCTTTTGGCGCACTAATTAGCCCTTTGATATTAAAAGTAATGCACACTGCAGTAAAGCATAAAGCTAGCATGACCATGTAGTGGCATTTTTCTCCGTTCTCATCGTAAAGTATTAGTATTATCCTAACCAGTAGTTCCTGAGGTTCGCGCGTTCAACCAATCAAACACTAAAGTCTTATAATATTTGAACAAATGTAACATAACAAAGGAAACTAAACAAGGAAAGAAATAACTATAAAGCAGACAAATCTCTGATTCAGCTGAAAGAGTAAATGACGCTTTTAGTACAGTAGACGAGCCGAGGTTGGTAATAAAACGTTTTTTATATGGACTAACTACATTTTGAGCAGAATTCACGAAATTTAACAAGGAACTCGGAGTTTTTGTGAAGTAGATATCAGTGTATATTTGAGTTTAAGTGACAGATGAAGGTTCGATTCCCACTCAAGAGAATAAATTATTTTCATTCCCCCACTGTGGTAAGACGACAAAGAGAAGGAGAGTTCAAGCACTCAATACGTTATGAAAATTACACGAAAAGTGAGGAACGAACTGTCTTAACACTAGGTTCCCTCTGCCTACTACTACGACTAGAAAAAGAAATTAATATATTTAGTTAACATTTTACGTAAATTTCTTCCTTATCTCGTAGCTAGAGCTATCCAAATCTACTATCTAATTCACAATGGACAGGTCTAAAGTGCATCAATTGAAATCAGACAGTCAGCCTGATTGTAAACCGCACTTGTGCCTTGAATCCATTACAAGGCTCTCTCGTAAACGTACTCTGTCTATGTTGTCGTTTTGGTTCTAAATGTATTGAAATATTTAGTTTTATTTAATGTGTAGAAATTAAATAGGAATACAATAATAATCATGAAATATTAGGTATTAACTATGTGTTTTTAGTTCTCTCTTCTCTTCTTTCTCTCTGTAATTATATTCTTAATTCGTAATTATAATCTATATGTCTTCCTTAACTATCAGTTTATCATACTTTATATAAGCAATGTTTCTTTTAGCCTTTTCCTCTTTAAGTTGTTGCGGCAGTTCTTTTCTTTCAGAGAAAATAAAGGCTCTTTTTATTTTATTTTTATTTTTTATGTGTTTTTAGTAAACCAAATAAATCAAAAGAATAGAAACTGTCGTTTCATATCCTTTTTGTATTTTTTTTAACAATAATTGTATTTATATTAATTGTTGAGTATTTGTATTTTAACATTTCCTAAAATATGGTTGAAACTTATACTTAATTTCCATTAAACTCGAATTAAGCTCTCTAAGTGAATCCATTTCTAATTGCTTACTTTATTAAGACCGAGGATCAAGGACTTTAAGGAGGTTGCTAGCTTTGACTGGAACTCTAGCCTATGTCCATCAGTACACAAAAAGACTGAATTGATTGATTGGCTCTGCCGTGCACACGATGTTTCAGCACTGTAGGTTTATATAAAATTCTATTTGAACTTTCTTATGTTAGAAATGATTCATTTATTAATACAGGTATTAAAGATGTTTATCCTAATAATACAATGTGCAAAGCTATTACTAATTCCATTAAAAATATTTCAAGGTAAAAATAGAAAGAAAGTAAGAAAATTTGAATTTGAATACAGAAAGTGTTAGAGAGTCGATACTTGGAAGTGATTTGCAATTGAAATCAGACAATCCGAATAGATTGTAAACTGAGGTTTAGTCGCCGCTGCATTAGATGTATCTATACGGTAGATAAAGGGTCAAGTTAAGATATTATAGAGATTTTTGCTTTTAGGTACTTTTTTAGGTATTTCTATGGAAATTGTTGGAAATGTACCAAAAAAAATCGGTTAAGTGCGAGTCGGACGCGCCTACTGAGGCTTCCGTAAAAATTTTAAGAGGTCATAGGGAAATATAACTTATTAAAGTTAACAAACTTAAGTTTGCTTATGTGCCCATATACACTTATTTTGTATAAAATGGAATACAATTATAAATTTGTAATGATTTAAGAAAATCCACTTTTTGGGATTTTTTCCTTTATTTGTACCATGAGTTCTAACTTTGTGTCAAATTTTATAACTATAGGTCCACGGGAAGTACCCTATATTGTTCCCTACCCTCGTATTTTTTGATTACGTTGACTTGGAAGTTTGATTTTTTTTTATTCTTAGGGTTCATAGACTTCAGTATCTGATATTAATTTCAACGATATACCTTCAAGTGAACTCATTGGTCATGACAGACGACCGACAGGCAATAAAGTGATCCCATAAGGGTTCCGTTTTTACCTTCTGAGTTAGGAAGCTCTAAAAAAATGGGTAATTATGTAATGCTCTCGAGCATTACAAAGTACAAAGAAATGAGATAAAAGAAAAATGTAAAAAAAACTACATTGATAAATTGATAACAGTTAGTCAATTTAGGAATTTAGCGAAAATAATTAGTGGGATGGATGCTACGAGCGCAAAACCGGAATTGTTGGCGTTCGATGAGGGAAGTTCAGCAGTGGACGGCGATAGGCTGAGGAAGAAAATATTTAACTATTCTTTTGTTAAAGTCTTGTGACAATTACAAAAAAAAACAACCTTAATCAGTTTAGCATTTTATGTTGTTAACAAGACGCAGCTGTCTCGTTAACAACATAAAATGCTGACGATATATTGGAAAAGAGGTGTAATACTTTTTTCTTAGGTTTATGTTGTATTCCACATATAGTAATGTAGACAAAGGGAAGCTGGTTTTCAGACACTACGTTTCCCACTATCCATAGAATTTACGAGAAATTGCGAGTTGAGTGGAGGAACTCAACTTTAGTTGTTACCAGTGCGGAGAAAAGAAAATATTGAATAATTCGTTCCCCCGTGTAGGAATCGAACGACGACATTAAGGTGTAATAATATAATAAGTTTTTTTAAATATTGCCTAATCTATAGCTAATAATTTCACGATATACAGGGTGGAATTGTCTGCACCACTTTAAATGAAACCACAGTTTTAACTACTCTATAAAAGCCTAATATAATTCGGAAAAAAAATAATTCCCAAAAATGAAAAAGTTATTTTTTCAAACAAAATAAATAATAAAAATATCGTTTTAAAATAAAACGCCATTTGTAAAGTATAACATAGGCACGCACACACTTACCTGTCAAAGCGGCAACGTCACATACGTATGTGTGCGTGACACGAAATACAGGTATGGATAAAAATCGTGAAATGAAAAAAAATTCCTACGTCCAAACTGTTGAGGTACCTTGATTAATTTCTTAGGTGTGGATTTGAAATATATTACCCTATATGCAGTTTCAATAAAAGAAGCGCTGCCTCTTCCACCCTGTATATGAAACGTACTATCTCATACAATTATATTTATTTATTCCATGTTCACGAATGAAAGAATGAATAAATAAACCAAGGAACAAACAAAGCTATAGAAGTAAACAAATAACAACCACAATACATTTATCATTAAATATTGAAAAATAATAGTATCTCAATGTCCCAAATAAATAGTACTCACATATTTTTATTTTAATATCAGTACGCCGAAGAACGGGGAATAGAAGTGTTCTAGTTTGGAGCAGAGTGTATACGGTAGAAAGTGGGGAACGAAAGTGTCTTAATGGAGAGCGGAGTATCTTGAACAGTAGGTTCCCAAATTCCCAGGTTCCCTCTGTCAACCCTGTTATGATCGGGATACCGCATGAAATTAAAAAAATAAACCAAGGCCATCATAGCGCTGTTAGTGGAGACCACTATTACCCAACAGCATATATAAAAAAAAAACTAACAGTACAAAATGCATGTGCTTTACTATTAATAATAATGAAATTAGGTTCAAAAGAGAAAAGTGGAATAAATATAAAAAAATCTAGGAAAATTATGAATGACACGTTCTTTTATCCGTCCTTTAGGAAATTCAATATCATGTTAAAGTCTGATTCAGTTGCGGTTACGTTACTCAGTTTAAGCTTGAAATGAAGATTTTGCAAACGTATAAAAAATTAAGGTTTTGCATTGAGCTTATTCCTTTTGAATGTAATTTTTAAGCTTATTTTAATAAATTTTAGTATAGAAAGATTTAAGAGAAAGATTAAAGAGAACTTAAAGTCTTGTTACTAGAGGAAAAAAAAATCATTCTCCAAGTGGGAACCGAACTCTGCCTGAATGTCTGCTTGACAAGGGAATTTATTAAAACAATCATAAAGAAATATCAAAAAGAGAAATAATAAATAATGTTTGTATTCTCCGCATCGTCGAATAAAATTTAATTGTGCGTATTCAATGAGGCGGGAAATTATGAAACGGAAACCGATACGGTATGTACCCATACTTTGTATAAGTTAACATATCTTTTACTGTTTTGATATTCAAATGATTCGTTTGATTAATTCATGGTTTTGGTGTTCTTTGTGCTACTTATGTTGGCAGTTTTACTTACGACTTCCTATTAAAATAAATTTCTTGACATATGTCTACTAGCGATTCTAAATATTAGATGATCGAATTCATTATAAAAATATTATTTAGAATACAAACTGAGGAATACGAAGAACCTCCTTATTCACAATAATCTCCTCCATGGATTGACGCTATAAAATTGTGCGATTCGTGGGGAACGGAGAGTTTAACATGAGGTTCCTTCTGCCTACCCTGCGATGCGAGATACAACGTGAAGCTAAAAAATAAATATTTAATCAAACTATTTTAACAACATTCAATTAACTAAACAGAATTAGGAGTTTCATGGTAATTTGTAACACATATGCATACATACCTACATATATACATAAGTAACAAACATTTCGTACATTTTACACAATAAAGCTTCTCGTACAGAACTTCTGAAGACCAATTTACATAATTAGGTGGGTAATTTTTCAAAGAGGGAACACAATTGTATTTTGTGGAGAGTTTTGTAAAAAACCATTTACTTTTTTAACATTCGTTATAAGCTTTTTGTAATTAGAAGTAGTTGTTTTTAATGTTTACATTATAAAATGATTTATTAGATGACAAAGTGCGACGATAAGACTTTTCTCTCTATACGCAATATCCTAAAAATGTTGTTATAGTGTTTTAAAAAATTAAAAATTTGGTGTCCATTAGTTCTAGACAGGCTAAGAAAAAATATTAAAAGTATTATGTTTGCACGAGACTGAATCAACTACTTATACAGCCCAAATAACATTACATTGGTGTCAAAATAACTTTTACTCGTATATAGATAAAACTAGTTAGCGAAGTTGTTTGATTGAATCGAGTTACACGACTTGAACTTTAGCAAGTCTGTAAGTTTTAAATACTTGTTCTTTTCTTGTTAAAATGGAGACGTTTCGAAGGTTGTAACTTTTGCGTGTTTAGTTGTTTTTAGTTTCACGCTGTATCACGCATATAGCGTGATAGGCAAAGATAAATGATTTAAAAATACTCCGTTATTCACGCTTATTACAAGACACAACTAAATATTCTACTATAACAAAGTACACTTTACTTTTAATCTACCTTAAATTCGCGTAAACAAAACTGTCTACTTAAAGTTTAATGAATTATGTAAGCTTCTATTAATTGCTAATTAATTATTGTTGGATGATTTCCTGAAAATTTTAGAAGTACCCGTTACCTGGAGCACTTGAAACGTTTCTGATATATTTTGTTATTCATATAGTACAATCAAAATCAAAAAATTAATTTAACTCTACACTGTATCCTACACATAAAAGGGTAGTCCGAGGGAACCTAGTGTTAAGACACTCCGTTCCCCTAATTCCTCCGAATTCTGGGGGCAGGAATTCAGGAATTGTACTAGCTTTCTTCTTTTGGAAATCTTATCGAAAAAGTATAATATTAGGTATAAAAAATATATATGCTTACCAGAAAAAAATTGCTGCAATATGCCTCAATACCTGAAATAAATATTTAGGTTATACATTTTTATTTTAATTAACTTTATCATGTTAATTTTAATTTGATCGCCCTTGTATGACCGCTACCTAACACATAGGGAATCATAATTCGATAAAAGTGGGAAACGGAGGATTATAACGGTATATTGTGCCCTGTTCTGCCATTTACCCTAAAAATATTTGCCATGTACCCTAAAAATATATTGTTTTTCATCTTCACGTTTCTTTTGTATTTACCAAAGAGGTGAAAAGAAAATAATTTAAAATATAATCATACCCCAGGATGGGAATCGAACCCATAACCATCGCTTTTACAGACAGACGCTATTCCACTTAAACATGATGACCTTAATTAACTATATTTCTAAGAAAAATTCTTTTCACGTAAACATAAATAAAGAAAAATAAGAAAAATGTCCATTTATATAGTAAATACCATTCAGCAAATGATCAATTATCCACCCTATTATCTGCTTTGCGCGCTCGAAGCTAATGAATCCAAGGATTATTAGGGGAGCGTAAGTAATGCTCAGATTTGTATGGGAAATGTAATTATTTATATCTTGTATGTATGTTTTTTTAGCTTACTCTGTATCCTGAATACAGGCAGGCACTAGGCAGAAGGAACATAAGGAACCTAATACTAAGACACTTAGTTCCTCACAAATTCCAACTTTTGAGACATTCCGCGATGAGTACCAGAACTCAACGCCGCGTTTTTGTCTTGTTAATAGAACAAGAAAATAAATATGCCCCGAGTGAGAATCGAACGCCCAGTCACCGCTTTTACTATTAGATGCTTACACATTGTGTCATAATTACGTCTTTTATGTTAATTTTATTTGATAAATACTATTTTACTCCCATGGATATTCAGTTTATTTATTCTATCAAGGAGACCCATTGACCTTGGGAAACATAGTATCGATGATACTATAGGAAAGTCTACAAAATGTATTAGGATCCTCGAAGACCATGTATGAAGAGGTTGATGACAATGCCGTACGAGAAAGAGGTATGCAGAGACCGTACCGTCGACCCTCAATCTCTGGTGACCCCGCTAAGAGATAAAGCGTGAACCTAAAAAATATAAGAAATGATTCAGAACATTTATATCTCAACAATAGAACTTGTAACTATTTCTTTATTTGTTACCCACTGTGCCTAAACGACTTAACCGACAAAACATAATTTAATAACGTCCATACTACTCAAGCCACAAATTGAAAGCAGCCATCGAAAGTTTTGATATTGAACAAGATAAGAAATATGATATGATAACTTCTGTAATTACTTTATAATAAAAAAAGACTTAGAAGTACTTAGAATGATATTAAATATTGATTCTTGGTGAACTACTATAGGTATTTAAGATGAGAGGGTTTCAAATAATTGTACTTAAAGAGGCCAATGTAATGTAACGGCTCAGCTTGAGTCTGAATCAAGTTAGGGAAAGAATACATTTTATATACTTCACTCTGACATGACAAAGCGCGGCGTTGAGTTACACCATTCAACACAAAGTATCTCGAAAATTTAATAGTACGTGGAAAACGAACGCTCCATTTTCTACTCTCCAAACACTAGTTTCCCCAAGCCTGCTCTTTCCCAATGCGGGAAGAAACATAAATCTGCTTTTTTAGGGTCCCATTATATCTTAGAAGTTTGAGTGTTGTGTGGTGGATCTCAACACTGCTTTTTATCATGTTACCAGATCTCAGGAATGAAAATCATTAATTCCCACGGTGGAAATCGAACCCACGTTCGTCGCTTGCGTACAGTCAGACGTCGAGCGTTATCAGTTTACTCCAAAAATATCAGAATTACTTATTAAATAAGTAAAAGTTAAATCCAAAACAATAATAATTAGATTATATTTAACTTAACTCAGCACTTTAACTGTCAAAATTTAACTGAAACAAACTAGTAATTCAGAAGTAGGGATCGACAACCAACGTTACAGTTGATAATAATAGAATTATTTATGTTGCACTTAGAATTTGAAGCTTTATTTACTAAAGCTTTCAACGAAAAATAAGAAAAACTTAGCAGAGAAGCACTTCAATGTAATTAATATTTATTCTATAGTGAAACGTTATTGTAAGAAATTACTAGACCGAACTGAATGACTGTGGGTTCATCTTGTATTTGCAGATTTTTTTTAGCTTCACGCTTTTTTCCATAGCCCTACGGTGTCTTAATATTTCTTTCGTCTTTCGCCTATCATCTACCTCATTGTGAACGCCTTCCTGCTTTCTATGTGATCTTCCTCCATTGCTATCGATACTGAAGTGTTCTTTAAGATCAACCGAAGTTTCCTCCTGCTTCTCTTATCACTCACTCTCTCACTTAATTAATCTTTTTTCGCCGTTTTTGTCACCCATAGATCCAACGCGTCCAAGCCACTTTAACAACATAGTGTTAAGATACTCTGTTCTCCACTTTCCGCCGAAATTTTTCGAGATATTACGTGTTAAATGGCGGAACTCAACACCGGGCTTTAGCCTTGGTGCCAGAGAGTTCTACTACTCACTATTATAACATGCAAATCTTCCCCCTATTTTCCACTCAACCTTTTGCCTACATGCAGGATACATTTTTTATACACTACTGAAATATAACCTATGAAACATTTTTTTATACAATTGAAATCTAACATATATAATGTTAGAAAATAACAAAATGGAGTACAAAACAAGTGATCTCTAAATAGAACTTAATCTCAAAAGTAATTTTCTCAACAAACCCCCTGTTAATGGGGATAAGGATAATCCTTACAAATACGACGATCTTTGTTTAAGAATTTATAGCGAAGTATTGCATTTACCCCATTTTACTTTAGTTTTTTTTTATTATCTAAATATAGTTTAGATTTTTTTATGTTTTTGTCTGTCTAGCTATCAGTATTTATTACACTTTATCTACTGAATATTTCTTAACACGTTTTTCAGTTCAGTTCCTTGGTGGTTGCGAGCGTGCTTCTTAAACTTAAGCCACTTCAACAATGACACATTATATGGATAACGTCTTAGAAACATTAGTCGGTAGAAAAAGCAAAAAAATATCTAATAAAAGATAGCCTATGATACTTATTTCATATTTGTTATTTTTTTCGCAGTTGAGTTCCACCACTCAACCTATCACCTCAAAAATCCGGGGGAAAAGTGGGAACGGAGTGTCCTAACAGTAGATTCTCTCTGCTTGCTATATGCGAGGCACAGCTTGAAGCTAAGCAAAATTAAAGTGAATATATTTCAAAATTAATACAAAAGTAAATCTACATACATATACATATATGCAAATGTGTGCATACATATGCATGTACATAATTTTCACAATTCAAGAATTGAAATATCCAGTGCGTTAAAATGAAACATTTTGAATAAACAGAAACAATTGAGGCTCGAATTTATAAATCGCTCTAAAGTCCGAGATCGGTCTTGAGATGCTGTTTTTATTCACAGATAATATGTATATAATTTATGAACAAGCACACACATAAAATAATGGCATTTTAAAATCGATTGTTGTTGTTCTTATTGTACTTATATATAAAACGACGACTAAAATTAGAATTAAGAAAATAAAGTTTCATTCAATCATTCAGTTTCCATGATTCAAACTTTAAAGTGCTATACATAAAATATACAGTTCAATTAAAGTGTAAATTATATAATTTGTGAAGTGGAGTTAGGTGTGAGACGTCTTGTAGAGTTGGAGATTGGCTGCATAATTGAGTTCTGTGGAGATCTTAGTTTTACTCGAGGTATGCCAATCTACTATTAAAGTAAAGTTGAATGTTATGTTTGCTAGAACCCAATCTCAGGAACTCAGAAGGAAGAATCTCAGGAACTACTGGTTCAAATTGGAAAGTTGTTTTTGGTAGTTGATGCCAATATTTAGTAATATTTCAATATATTATTTAATAATTATTAATAGTGTTTTATAATACTTTAAAAAACACAAGGATGGAGAGCCGTTCGTCCTCCGAGTCTTATAAAGATCGATCGATTATCGAAGTAATCCCAGTTATAGAATGACTAAACGAAATTCTAATTGCCTTCTCTGCATTATGCATAGGTATGCAAACCTCAAAAATTAAAAATATTTATTAATACATTTTATATTCTGTAAAATTAAATATCAAATGCAATTCGAACTTTTAAAGTATAATTCGCACGAACGTGTCGTACGTATTCACCGCATTGTTATAGTGAGATTAATGTTAATGTGTTTTAAATGGCATAACCCATTTTGTCACGTTGCATTATTTATTTATATATATACATATATGTATGTATGTATGTATATATTTTTATTACTCATACCAGAAAATGTAGGATATTTATTTTTGTTTACAAATATTTTTACGATTTATTACGTACTTTTCAGGGTACCATATCTAAAAAGAAAAAAAAACGTAACCCTTATAGAAACAGTTTGTTGTCGGTCTGTTTGTATGTTTGTCTGTTCGTCTGTGTCAAGATAGGGTGAAGGTATAAACTGAAATTCACATTAAATATCTAGGTCTACGGTGTACTACTACGGTACTACGGTGTAATGTTTACGCATTGTTGTTCCAATTAGTGTATTTGCCCTGAATCATAAGTTTAAAATTCCGCTTCATTTTTGGGACTTTGCGTACGTATTAAAGTAAAGACTAAAAAGTATAGGAATACAATAGATATTAAGATAAAATTAATCCGCATACTGTATAATGTAGTTATAAACAAGATTTATATATTATTCAAATCAAATTACAAGATTTAAATGAACAAAGGAATCGTTTCCGGTGGTAATCCCCGCTCCAAGATTGGAGGATTACAGCAACTTACTGATATGTTTTAGATTAGTCTTTTGTAATTAGTACAAAGATATTTTATATCGTACTAGCGGACGCGCGCAGCTTCGCTTGCTTATTTCGGGGTGAATTCTCATAAACAGTGGCGATTAAAAAAAAATCCATACAAATTTTCAACCCCTATTTCACCCCTTCAGAGTTAAAATTTACGAAAGTAAACGTCTGTCCAAATTCCACGTTTCTACGCACAGCGGTTACGGCTGTGCGTGCGTCTTACCTCAGTCAGTGAGGACAAGTCCTTTAATATACTCGTATATATAGATTACTAGCGGACGCGCGCAGCTTCGCTTGCGTATTTAGGGGTGGCGATTTAAAGATTTTCCCATACAAACTTTCAACCCCCTATTTGCACCCTTAGGGGGTGAATTCTAGAAAACCCTGAAACACATGTTCAATTAAATATTTTTAAGAGTCTAAATTTAAAATTTTCTAATAATCGGTGGCGTTTTAAAAATTTTTCCATACAAACTTTCAACCCCTTATTTGCACCCTTAGGGGGAGAATTCTAGAAAACGATGAAACACGTGTTCAATTAAATAGTTTTAAAAATCTAAATTTCAAATTTTATAAAAATCGGTGCCGATTTAATTTTTTTTCCATACAAACTTTCAACCCCTATCTCACCCCTTTAGGGTTAAAATTTTGCAAAATCCCTTCTTAGTGGATGTCCAGATTACGAAAGTAAACATCTGTCCAAATTCCACGTTTCTACCATCTGCGGTTACGGCTGTGCGTGCGTCTTACCTCAGTCAGTGAGGACAAGTCCTTTTATATATATAGATTAGGCCATCGTAGCTTAGTAAGATATCATCTGGCAGAATACACGATGGCTGTGGGTTTGATTCCGGTTTGGGGAGCTAGCGGTAAGACGCTCCATTTCCCATTACGGCACTTCCGTTGTTCACTTTCTGCCGAATTTTTTGACTGAGAATCGAACCTACAACCGGCGCGTTTACAGATACACGCTTGGAGATTTTTTTTTTTATTTTTTCAAAACGTGGCGTTGAGTTGCACCAGTCAACACTAGTCCATTTATTAAGGTAGGCTATATAAGCTATATTACGTAATATTATTCATTTATATGTAACCCGATCGGAGTTACCTCGGGTATTTAAAATGTGTCATGACACATGTGTCAAACAGAATTTTTAGTTATTTCTATTCAACCGTGATGGCAAAGCCGTTGATAAAATCTAGTAACCTATAAGATCTTATATAACTCTAAGCAAGATCGATTCAAGAACTTATTGTACCCCCCACAAGAAGATTTAGCTAAACATTTAACGAGGTTTATTTCTAACCCATATACTGCATTCGGGAGAAGCGACGCGGAAGGAAATAATTTGTACAGTTATATTGCTCACGCGACGCTTAAAATAAATTGCCTCTTATACGACCGTGGATGCTTTTAAATTTTATTTGTATACTAGTAAAGTCTTTTGGCTCTGTTCGCGATTGATGCGTTATATAATATTCTTTATTGCATTTTAATATAAAATAATATATCATCATCAAATCAGCCTTTTCGGGTCCACTGCTGGACATAGGCCTCTCCTAGGGTGCGCCAAAACTTCCGATCCTCCGCCTTCCGCATCCAGTCGAAGACAGCAACCTTCTTCAGGTCGTCGGTCCATCGAGCTGGAGGGTCCTACCTACGCTTGCCGATCCGCGGTCTCCACTGAAGGACTCATCTGCTCCAACGGCCATCGGTCCTTCGACAGATGTGTCCAGCCCATTGCCATTTCAACGTACTATTCTGCGAGCGATGTCGATGCAAAATAATATATGTCGCCGCGACCCTTATTGTGGGTACATAATTATATTGTCGATATACTTATTTCAATTCCTTTTACGAACAATGATTTCATTGTAAGGTAGTTACTTTGAATTCTGCTATTTTATGCCATTATTATAAGTTTATTTTAATTAAGAAATGTTTAATTATGTTTTTAAATATTACATTGAATTTAGAAATAAAATAAGAGTAAATAAATACTGTGATTATTAAATTATAAATGAATAGTTTTGTATTTGACAGTTACCGATCACGCCACTTTAGACGCGTCATCGCTTGTCATAGAATGACTCATAGTCAACGTCTATAAAAGGGCCGCACGGGCATTGTACGCTTGGTCGAGGCTCTACCACGGCTCGGAGCACTACTTGTGCTCCACCGCTGGCTAACCTCGACTATCTTAATTATAAATGTGGTTAAGACCTATTTATAATTATCTACTTGGAGTTGAGGCTCTGGTGT
>JAEBDU010013409.1:364764-404531 GCA_016802625.1 Heliconius numata | reverse complement strand
CCTTATTTGCACCCTTAGGGGGTGAATTCTAGAAAACCATGAAACATGTGTTTAATTATATTCGTTTAAGAGTCTGAATTTCAAATTTTATAAAAATTGATGACGATTTAAAAAAAACCTATACAAACTTTCAACCCCTTATTTGCACCCTTAGAGGAGAATTCTAGAAAACGATGAAACACGTGTTCAATTAAATATTTATAAAAATCTAAATTTAAAATTTTATAAAAATCGTTGCCGATTTAATTTTTTTTCCATACAAACTTTGAACCCCTATTTCACCCCCTTAGGGTTAAAATTTTTCAAAATCCCTTCTTAGTGGATATCCAGATTACGAAAGTAAACTTTTGTCCAAATTTCACGTTTCTACTATCAGCGGTTACGGCTGTGCGTGCGTCTTACCTCAGTCAGTGAGGACAAGTCCTTTTATATATATATATATTATACAAACATACATATAATAAAAAGCATACTAATTCTAATATCTAAATATAACATAAAGATTTACATAATATATGTCACTTATACTTTTATCTACATATAAATATGACGTGAACAAGACATAGTTACATTAATTAATATAGGTAGTGTTTAACTTTTCAATTAAATATCCTTTCATAGAACACTTAAATGATACATTTGATGGCAGCCCTAGATAGATTTGGGAAAATTGTTCCAAAGTAATGGACCATATAGGGAACAATAAGAAAAGAAAGGAGAAGAACAAAAGAAAAATATATTATTATATGAATATTACAAAGCTACTAACATATATAATATGAAAAAAGTTTTGCACTACAAAAGTATAAGTGTTTACAATCTGATATCAAAGTAAAAATTAACTTCAACTTAGTAGACTTCTTAAGTGTTGAGTGCTTGACTTGAATCTAGTTCTATACTTTCTATGTAATTATAAAAGTTTCTATTAGGAGAGCGTTTTTAATTTCACTTTAACCTTTAAGTATGGACGTCGGGTCTGACAGACCCATGAGGGTCTACGAATTCTACAAATCGGCCACTTCTCGGTGACCTCCGCCACTGAGTCGCTCAGTACCTTTCGTATTAATGACAAAATGAATGTAGATAGCAGTGGTTGTGTCTCTGGGTTCAAAACACGTGAGTATTTAACTTTCTAAAAGGGACTTGGGTCTGTCAGACCCGACGTCCATGTTTTCCATACATAGTGATTTCAAAACACCATACATTTTTATAATATTACAAAATATACTTTAATATTTTTATTGTATTATTTGTATTTAAATGTTTATATTGTTATATATCATATATTATTGTGCATTATTTGTTATATATTTTAGTAATATAAATATTATTTACCTTAAAAAAAGATTCAATTTTTTTAGTTTTTATGATAAAATGAAAAAAAATGGTCGACCAACCACGTCAGGGACAAATATATCGGTACTTTATAATCAACATCAAACAAAAGAATTGGACGACGACATTTTATAAAGAAAATAGCACTTTATCAAATAAAAAGACGCGTTTCGTATACTAAACTACTCTAAGAATTGAGAATGACTTTGATTCGCGTTTCGCGATCTGATCTATCATTTATTGAACATGAAGCTAAAAAAATAGTTTTCGGTTCTTGAAAAATATGTATACTTTGCCCCCAAAAGATATATAGAAAGACAACACATACTTATGTTGACTGCAATCGTCCTGTTAGCTTACAATGTTGAAAGCCATTGTGTATCGATGTTCAATAGTACCTTATCTTGAGGTGTTGTCAAAATTTTCATTTTATAACATAAGATGTAATTAATTTATTTTTTTTAATTGTTAGACTTTATATTTTGTTAAAAAAATATTTATTTTATTATCTGTCTTTTTTTATAGTATTATTTTCTTAAGAGTCATCCCATGTGGCCAAAGACTGAAATTGTGACTTTAAGTTACTTAAATCGTTGTGATGCGTAAAGTTTAATAAAAAGCGATTTTATTTATATTGATTTTGTTTGATTAGAGGCTATTCATGTAAACTAAAACATAAAATTGTCTTCTTCCTTTAAAAAACAGACGGAATACAATCAATAAATACACTGGTCTGACAGACCCGACGTCCATATGTGTGTTATAAAAAAATCACGTCCATAGTTAAAGGTTAAGATTGTTCGGATCAAATTCATGATAAATTATAAGATTTTTTAGTTTCACATAAAAACACTGCGTTCTCAATTTTCCGCCGAAATCTCGAGTTTTGGAAATCAACGCACTGAAACGCACTCAATTGAGAAATGGAACTATAAATGTCAATAAATATTTCACTTCCTCGAGTGGGGATCGAACCCACAACCGTCGCGTTACAGTCACACTCATGTGCCGCTACGCCACGACGGTAATGAAATACAGTCGTATTTACGTACTGCGTTTGTTGTTCTCTTTATTCTATTGAAAATAACTAGACTAAATCTTTGAAAAAAAGAAATAAAAAAAGAAAGCAGCTTATAAAGGACATATCCAAGGTCGCTCTAATTGGATCGAACATAATTGGCAGAAGGTCAGGCCAAAGTAAATCATATTTTCTTAATTATAGTCACATTGACTGAGGGGATTGCGATAGCGATACCAGAGCCTTCATAGGCTGGTGGAAGCTTAAATTCAATTGTGCTTATTAATTGGCTTAGATATTTTGTTGCGAGACGAATTTTCTGGAAGAAGCCATGTTTTGGGGTAAAGGTGCGAATTATAGATTTTAGTTTACGGTGTTACCCGCCCATTGCAAGGTAGCCACTTGGGAATTTAGTGTTAAGACACTTCCGTTTCACGAAATTCACTATTCTCTGTGACCAAACTAAATATACGCGATTAATCAGGCTGCATCTAGCATATAGTAAGGTAGGCAAAGGTAACCTAGTGTTGAGACAGTATGTTCCACACTTTCTGCTGAATTTTCGAGGCATTGCGTGTTGAGTGGCGTAACTCTACGCCGCGCTTTTTTAACTTGATACCAGAACGAAGATATGAATATTTAAATAAATAATAATTAATTCCCTCGAGTGAAATTCGAACCCACAACCACTGCGTTACAACCACACGCTTGCGTCCCTCCGCCACCACAGCCTAAATGCATTTATTTATTACTTACAAAATATAATGCGAGCATAAATATAAACAAAAATCCTTTTAAAAAGAAAATACTACAGAATTTTTATTTTTTCAACTCCCCTGAAAATTCATCGTATTATTGACAACGACCGCCATGATCGAGTGCTCCTCATATAAATTTCGTTTAACTTATCAACGAAATAATTTGCGCAAACCCTTCCAATCTAATTTTATTTTGCTATTTGCTGCTTTGAACTTAAATTATTGTAACCCAATTTTTTATACATTTCTTATATTTATGGGGTAAGTTATATTAGTATATTCATGTTTGTATGTAAATATGTATATATCTATAGGGATTGTAGTAACAAAATGGGACATCGTCTAACTGTTAACACGACAGTGGTAGATTACTATTACCTCGCTCTAAAAACAAGACAAACCGCGGTGTTGCGTTTCGCCAATCAATCAACACATAATATCTCGAAAATTGAGTAGAAAGAGGAACGGAGTGTTTTAACACTATATTCTCTCTGTCTACGCTGCTATATGCGAGAAAAGACGTGAAGCTCTTATAGTTATCAAATTGTCAAAAGTTCCAATACTAACGTTTCTGATGATTTCATCTATATAATATAGAACTCTTGCGTTACTAAATGGTTGAATTTTCTTTGATAGTATAGGATAGTATTTAAAGAGAATTTTCCAAAATACCCGCAGGACAGAAAAATACAGTTAAAGGTTGCCTGGTAGAGATCAACTTTGGGTAATAAGGCCGCCTTTACACCATTTTTTCGTTTGTTTCTTTTTTCTGTTTTTTGTTGGAGTTAATTTACGTTTGTTTTTCGTTTTGTGTTTTAGTTAATTAATATCAATTATGGTGTAATAAAGTATTCAAAATAAAAATAAAATAAATAAATACAGAATTTTTCATTTTACAGCCTACGCAAACGAAATTGCGGGCTACAACGCGTTAGTTATTTAACAAATTCGATATCTGATATTGTAAATATTGTATAATTGTATACAAAATATATACATATATATATAAATAACCAAATTATATTAACATTTGCTAACATTTTAGAAGGAAACTTGATAGAGCAGCCCGCATATAAATTACTACCCTCATGTATCAGTTAATTTGGCTCGACGTGTTCCAAATGTAAGCGTGTATATATGTTACGGGATGAGAATAATGTCCTTCAAAATTATATTTCTGGAATAAATGTTTTGGAAATATTACTTAAGTTGCAGTTTTTTGGTTATTTTCATTTGACTGTTAGTTGTAGGTTTAATTATCACTTGGGGGAATAATTCATAATTTTTAATATCTCGTTTAGGTATTAAGATAAATTATGGCGTTGGGTTCCGGTACTCAACACGCATGTGTCATAAATTGGGTGAAAGCTGGAAAATGGAGAGTGTGATTTTACATAAGATTCCAGAAGGAAAATAGAAGCCTACTTTACTAAATGCGGGATACAGCGTGAAAAAATGTAAAATATTAAGCTTTTAAAATTAATTACAACATTTACTGAGCAACTTGTAAGCAACGAAAGCATTGTAAATAAAAATATTTTGAGAAACAAAAAATTTAATCAAATCTTATGACATTGTAACTGAAGAGAAAAAGGAAATGTAATTTCTTTGGTATTTTATTCAAATCTTACACCTTGTTTAGAGTACAAAGCTTTCTATTAAATACTAAAATGTATAGATATAATAGCGATTGAATATGCTAAGGTTTTTGTTTAATTTTTATTAAGAATAAGAGTATTTAAATCTCTGAACAGTTTTATCGGATTATCTTTCAGTGTTTTACAAAAAAAATATAGTAATTTAGTATATAATAAAATATAATAAATGAATCATCCCTTAAAGGTAAAAATATTTTTTTAAATAATAATAATTTGTCGTACCCTGATGTGTGAGAGATACAGCGTGAAGCTGATTTGATTGTTATTAATTATTATTAATTAATATATCCAACATGGAAATCAAATTCACAATCGTACGAAACTGTCCCATACAAAACATTAACAAAAAAAATGAAAAGTACTTCATAATATAAAATGGCGTTCAAAATACTAGCTCTTGACTTACTTTTAAAAGCTTTAGTGGAGCTTCGAGACGATATTAAATCTAGACGCTTCCGGTGCAAAATTTATTTCCGGCTCTTCATCGGTACATCTATTCTATATCTGGAACATTATTATGATGCAGAAGACGGATATTATTAAATACTTATAGTGATTTTATAACATTTAAATAATATTTTCTTTGTTTTGCGCGGTGTTGAGTTCCGCCTTTCAACATTTCGCATGTTGAGTGGCGCAACACAATAATCTTGAAAGACTAGATGGAAAGTAAAGGTATCTTAACACTAAGTTCAATCTATATATAGCATGAAGATAAAAAATATTAATTGGTTTTCTCATAGCTTAATGCGTCTGCTGAACCTTTGGGTTAAGACACTTTACTCTCCACTTTTTTCTCCGCTTTTTTTGTACGTTTGTGGCGTGATTACTCGGCTAGTTATAAATTGATTTCGATGATTCTTTTTACACTGTAGGTTATATTTAAGTAATGATTCCATGTAAATTTTATGAAAATTAATTAAGGATGTTCTGACAATATCAATAAAATATATATGTCAATATAAGTGCCAATAGATGATATTTTGGTGTTAGCAAGTTAATAAGGAATTTGAATTTTTGTTTTTTGTATAATATGAGTTTCATATGAGTGGATATTGAAGCATCGCATTTAAAGTCAGACATTGCTTACCGTGCTAGAATGGTGAAAAATACAATAGCTATCTAATACATGAAAAATATGAATTTTATTAAAATATTTTATTGCGTCTACTGAATATATTGAAAAGAATGAGCTTTATATGTACGTAATAACTCGTAGAGATGAAATAATTTCGGTATAGCAAGGCAGTCTGTTGATAATGACTTTGATTTTCATATATATGAATGTATAAAAATAAAATTTAATAATATATTAACACTATGTATATTTTTTAGCTTCACTCTGTATACCGCTGTACTCTGCTCTAAAATTGGGTAGGAATAGGGAACCTAGTGTTCAGACATTCCATAACAAAAAACGGAAATATTCGAAATTTCCTACATATACAAAAAACGGGAAAAAGAGATATTTTCGAAACTATTTCAGAACAATACAGTATGATTCTTTATCTAAATAGATTGTGTAGATCAAAATTACCAGGTACAGCTTATAATATACTAATATTAAAAAGCACGTTAATCTTAGAATTAACCTAGTGTACAGACACTTCGTTCCCACTAGGACACTTTCGTTCACCACTTTCCGCTGATTTCTGGAGGCATTGAGTGCGAGCGAGAAAATGAAAATATTAAATATTTCATTTCCTCGAGTCGGAATCAATAAAAACAGTTATGATAATATTTTCATCAAACTACTCAATTATTAAATCCCATATAAATCACTAAACCGTTCCTTTTCTAAGAAATTCTATTGAAGCAAAACCATAATGTCTGAGCTGCTAGGGAATTGCCCTTTGATCTCGCATTCAAAGTATGAAAAGATCTATTATTGGTTTACATAACATTATTTGAGGCCACGTAGCGCAGTGGCATAACATCTGACGGCCAAGACGATGGTTGTGGTATCGATTCTCATTCGGGGTATGAATTATTTTCATTTTCTCTCTCTGGTAACAAGACAAAGAGCGGTCTTGAGTTCGGCCAAACTATGCAATATCTCGAAAATTCAGCGGAAAGTGGGGAACGGAGTGTCTTAACACTGGGTTCCCTTTGCCTACCCTGCTGTGTGCGGGATACAGCGTGAAGCTGATTAATTTTTTTTAATTTAATAAATTTCACTATACTGTAAGTTTTAAATATAGCATGTAGGTCACATTAAATAGTTCTACGAGTATAAAACCTACATACTATCATATTTAACGTTTAAATTACAATCCATGGTCGTGTTTCGTTGTTTGGCGCTAGCATATATTTGGACGTATATTGTACAAGTATAGATAAGAGCGCTGTTAGGGTGACAATAATATAGTACTTTTTTAGCTTCACACATATGAGAGAGGCACGTAGGCAGAGGGAACCAGGGAACCTAGTGGAAAGACGCTACATTTCCCATGAACACTTTGGTTCCCCACTTTAAACCGAATTCTGGAGGTATTTATTGCCTGTTGAGTGGCAAGACTCAATGCCTCACCCAGAAATATTAAATAGACTCCCGAGTGAAAATTGAACCCACAACTATCACACTTGTGTCAGCACTACGACGAATTCTGTCTTATTAATAATTCTCTATTCTGATTCATAAGGAAAATAGGGAACAATGTGTCTTAATAGTAGGATTTTTCTGCCTACCCTGCTGTGTGCGGGATACAGAGTGACATTAAAAAAATATCACTATAAAAATAAAAATTATATATTTCTAAAAAAATAATGAAAACAACAAGGCTGCTATAACTATCATTTTATTTTAATAACATTTATTACTTAAATCTATCAACTTTACAAGGATTATATTGCGTATGATTTGGTTTGATCCAATTGAGGATCCAACTTTACAAGTCACGTCCATCCTGCCCGCTACTGGGTAAGGTAATATTAGATTAAAAAATTATGTACAAGTCTAATCAAATCGCACCCAATAAAAGCTGAAAATTTATTTAATATATTTGCTGTCTGTATGTAAAAGTTATATATAACATTAACTATACACTTATAGTTAAAAGTAAGAAAACTTTAGTTTTCAATGTATAAAGTTTATAATAATATTGTGGAAAATAAAAGAAATTAATTCATCATTTAAACGTCAAGAAATAAAATGGTGGTAATTTGTAAGTCGCCTCTTTCTCGTTTGATGTTGGCTTTACAGTTTTTACAATCAATCTCGTTTTATTTGAATAGTTTTATTTTATAAAAACATAACTTTAATGGGAATCGAACCCACAACCATCTCATGTATAATATTTTCAAGTATCGCATTTACCCAGTATTTTTATAAGAATTCAACATATTGAATGTTTAATAAAAGTTTAAGGAAAAAAATCATGATAAGGGGTTAAAAGGGTTGCCCTGACATCTTTACAAAGCATAAATATAATCGCTGAATCGTGAGAGACCTTTCGGACTTTCACATTCCTTCACATGAATAATCGTGTTATTTGAACACTTACATATAAAATATCGATGAATCGGTCAGGCATTCGTGGTATAATGGTGTGGTATTTGACTATAAGCTTGATCGTTGTGGGTTCGATCCCCATGCGGTGAAGTGAATTATTATCGAGTCGGAATCAAACCCATAAACCTTGCATTATAATATTAATACTGTGCCACTCAAATTATGGTTACACTATGCATTGCTAGCGTGAATTGTATACTTAGCACGTACAAATTGATGTAGCTTAAATCTTATACTACCGATAATTTCACAGCTACTTTAAACTAAAACAATTATAATATTTAATATTAAATTATTTTTTTAATTTTTACATACATATATCCGAAAGGCCTCCGTAGCACAGTGACACAGTGTCCAACTGTAAGCGGGATGGTTTGGGGGTCCCTTCCTGTTTAGGGGAAATCATTTATTTCCATTCTGTCTCCATGGTTCCCAGGTTCCCTCTGTCAACCCTGCTATGTGCGTATATTAAACATTTTATACAAATCTACAATATAAAATACAAGTGTGGTATAAAAATTACCATAATAATAATTCAAAAGGAAGCACACGTGACATTCAGTACGCCGATGTAATTATTTACAAAGGTAAATGATTTATTAGACAAAGCTCTTAGACACGCTTGTAATGAACAACGTACTGAATATGTTTGTTGGAATGAATATGTAATATCGTTTTGGTGTAATAGTTTGTTCCAAGTTATCTAAAATACTCGTATATAAACTTAATAAAATTATATTTAGGAAAAAAACAGGGGTTTTGCCCCCTGCTCGCTTCTTATCCTTAGCCCTTTTAATAATTAAAAACTATATTTCATGAATCTATTATTGTTTAGAGTATTAAACTTGATTATTTATACAAATAAATATTATAAAGAGGAGTTTTATTTTGTTCAACGTCCATTTTTATGTAGGATAGATAGGTTTATCCACCATGGTTATCAAAGAAGGCAAAATGTTGAAAAAACCGGAAAACTGGGGAGAAATAATAAAAAATGAGGGATATTTTTGAAATTATTTTATGCAATACAGTATAATTACATATTCATTTATTCTATTCAGATGAAATTTTTGATCTATATGAAAAGCATCTTACGATAGCGCGGCGTTGATTTCCGCCATTCAACACGCGAGGCTTCGAGGATTCAGTGGAAAGAGAACGAAAGTATTTTAATAAGAACAGAGTGAACACTGAGATCCCACATTCTCTCTACCTGATACATCCAGGATAAAAAATATTACATAAGTCTAGTATTAAGATACCTGATAAGGCTCTGCACCACAACGACCTCCAACAACAAAATTCAATCATTAAATTTTAATTGACAACCTATTATGGTTTGATCCCGCAAAGACAATGCGAAAATAATAACTTTTAAATTAAATTTCAAATTGCGTTACTCCTGTAATTGTTTCATAATTTCGTTTAATATTGTTGTTTTCAATATTATAATATTAACTTCTATAGAATTTCTATAAATTGCTTGAGTAAAATTAATATTACTCTATAACTATTTTATGCATCGGTGTCGTGACTGCTAAGAATATAATAAAATAGATCAGTGAGGCACTCTCAAAGACGTCAATTATTGTTTAATTTGAGTTATATATGTACAAATATGTGGCTGTAAATATAATTATTGTGGGTTCGATTCTCACTTAGGGAATGAGATATTTTCATTTTGTAGCTCTGGTAACAGAAAGCGAGGCTTTGAGTCTGAAAAAGAAAATATATATGACTAGAATACAATGCATAATAGTTTAAATACTACTCAAATTCGATTGCAGAACCTAACGCCGCAAATTGGGTAGCTAGAGTATGTGAAAATAATAACCATAATTATTTGATTTTTATAATAATTTACATTATAAATTTATTTTTACATTTATCTAAATAAAAGTTTTGCTTCAAATAATACGGAACAAATGCCCCTTGCATTGACTGTAATCTTTGGAGGACTCGTAGCAAGCGCTACGTCGGTCGTAGCAAGTGCTACGTGACTGTATTGGATCTACAAGTATTGCAAAAGTATGATATTCTTTTTAAGTTTAAGGGAATAGGTTTATAATACCTCTTACTTTTAAACCGTCCGCGGCTACGTCTGCTTGAATTATACGAATATTTATTTAACACACTAATTTGCGTTCGTGTTTTAATATGTGTTTACTGACGGAGCACTCACAGTTAGTCTCACTAATCTTATTCTCTTCATCTAATCTAATCTTATTTTTAATCGCTATTTTTAGTTACATTATTAATACCAATTTACTAGTTTATTGCTATATTCGGATAGATAATAAACTTGGAATATATCTGTTATATATGGTTTCACCCTGTATTCTAGACAGAGGCAGCCTGGGAACGTAATAACACATTTCTCACTTAGACACTCCATTTCTCACTTACCAAGACCACTTCCGTTGCCCACTTTTCACTTTTATTCTTTTAGCAGTTTTTACTATTATTTCACGTCTATCTCTTCTTTTTTACTTAGGAAGAGCTTTGTGTACATACGTATATACAAAAGATTGTACTCGTAATACAATAACGTATATTTTCCCTACAAAATTATACAATATCTTGACGAATGATGAAAGTGAAACTTTGCACTCGAATCTTCTACATAAAGTAAAGTAAAAAGTTAGCTGATATACATCGGTATATGTAAACATAATCCCTTTATAACCGTTTCAAATATCGAAATACATCAAAACTTGAAAGCTGTTACAAAAGTTGAAAATCCTTTTGAACAGGAATTAGCCAGCTAAAACGGTATCACGGTCTTCCTTAATTGCTCTGCAAGTTTCGAAAGCGTTTTAAAGATTTTCAAAATTTACGTCAAATTTCGACGTTGGTTACATGTCTTGTTAAAGGATCGTCGTGAGTTCGAATTTGATTTGAAACGTTTAAATTATAAGATTTTCGTGTTGCTGGGGTAAGCGTGCGATGGTTGTTCATTCGATTCCCATTCGGGAGAATAATATATTTATCATTTTCATTTCCTCGCTCTGGTAACGAGGAAAAGCGCGGTGTTAAGTTACGTCACTCAACACGCCGTGCCTCAAGAAGTCGGCTGAAAGTGGCAGACGTAAGTGTCTTAATACAGAACGGAGTGTCTTAACACTAGATTGCCAGGTTACCTCTGCCTACCCTGCTTTCTTTAGAATATAGCTTGAAGCTAAAAAAAATTACCTCAGTAGCGAATGAATTTAGAATAATCCCGTTTACGATCACAGGATCTCCCACTGCGTCACAGCCTCTCCTCAAAAAAAAATCTAATAACAGCACTCTTTCCACAGAAATTGTTTTAATTTTCCAACTGTCACGTCAAACTAGTCACGTAGCAAAGAACGTGACCAAAGTAATTTATATAGTAAATGTAAAAACTCAATCTCAGTTATATTAGAGACTAGCGGACGCGCGCAGCTTCGCTTGCGTATTTAGGGGTGAATTCCAAAAAACCACAAAACATTTGTTCAATGAAATATTTTTAAGAGTCTAAATTTCAAATTTTATAAAAATCGGTGGTGATTTAATGATTTTTCCATACAAACTTTCAACCCCTTATTTGCACCCTGAGGAGGTGAATTCTAGAAAACCATGAAACACATGTTCAAATTAATATTTTTAAGAGTCTAAATTTAATTTTTTATAATACTCGGTGGCGTTTTAAAGATTTTTCTATACAAACTTTCAACTCCTTATTTGCACCCTTAGGGGAAGAATTCAAGAAAACATGAAACATGTGTTCAATTAAATACTTTTAAAAGTCTGAATTCCAAATTTTATAAAAATTGGTGCCGATTTAAAAAAAATTCTATACAAACTTTCAACCCCTTATTTATACCCTTAGGGGGAGAATTCTAGAAAACGATGAAACACGTGTTCAATTAAATACTTTTAAAAATCTAAATTTCAAATTTTATAAAAATCGGTGCCGATTTAAATTTTTTTCCATACAAACTTTCAACCCCTATTTTGCCCCTTTAGGGTTAAAATTTTTCAAAATTCCTTCTTAGTGGATGTCCAGATTACGAAAGTAAACATCTGTCCAAATTCCACGTTTCTATCATCAGCGGTTACGGCTGTGCGTGCGTCTTACCTCAGTCAGTGAGGACAAGTCCTTTTATATATATAGAAAAGAATTTCATGTGTATGTTTGTCATACTATATCACAAAAATATTAATATTTGTAGATTTGGATAAAATTTAGACTTTACGTAAGCATCAGCTTTCAAATAAAAAAGAGAAATTAAAATCGGTTCACCCAGTCCAAAGTTCTGAGATACCAAACATAAAAAAATAAATTAAATACAGTCGAATTGAGAACCCTTTTACAGAAGTCGGTTAAAAATTCCGTTTTCATCTCTTACTCTGTACACCCTCGTGGTCCTGCGCCACGACAGTCTCAATCTTCTTGAAACTTGGTAGTTATCCATAGCTTAGATGACAGTAAATAATGACAGTAAAAATATGGTATCATCAAACTGATCTGGTAAAGGAACCAGGACCCAAATAGTCGAAATCTTCACAGATTTCTGATAAATCACTTGAGTTTAGGCTCACCACCACCATGCACCATGAAGCTGATTTATATTCATGATGCTAGTGGGTCAAATTCAGTTTCTTATATGACATAGTAGTGTGTGTGTAGACATGTCGACTTAATAAAACCTATTAAAAATGGAGGGCTTTTTGGAAATTATTACATCCATACAACGAGGCCTTATTAATGTTGTAAATATAGTGTTGTTATCTTTGTAATGTATGAATAAACGTATCCTTTTGGGTGGTATTTAGGTCACTAAGAATTTACTTTAGAAGTGGTATAAGAATTACAATACATTATTATGAAATGTATTTCATTTTGATGTAAAAACATTTTCAAATACGGTGCAGATAGTTGAATATATGAATAAAATATTAAATAAAAAAAACCGGAGAAGCGTGAGTCGGTTTTGCCCATCGAGGATTCCGTACAAAAATTGGAGGTCTCGAGATTTTTCGGAAATTCAAGCTTAGCTTAGCCAGAGCCCTTTTATCTGATACACGGCTTTAATACTAAATGCTTATTATATTATACTTATACTTGCCCCCTCTTTTAGGCTATATTTTTTTAAGATTTAACCATAACTGTATAGTTTTTAGATCTTTTTTCTGCACTAGTACTACCTGCAAATGTTAGCTGCCACTCTTAATAATTCTAGATCAACTGGAAGTATCTTATTCATTTATAGTGTCGAAATACGCGTTTTTCTGCGATATAAACGACCATATCTTTTTTTTAAGTAAATGTAGAAATACCAATTTTCAGGAAATCATGGGATAGTAGATGTGAGTATATGAATCACTAAATTGTAAGAAACCTAAAATCCGCAATTGGAGTCGCAGGTGGTCACTGGTTTTTGGTAATATAATAAAGTCATACCACACTTATGACAGCCTAATTCAAAGTCGCTCTTCACAATAGCAGGGTAGGCAAAAAGAACTTCCGCTTCCCACTTTCCACCCAACTTTCAAGAGTTGTTGAGCTTTGAGTGGCGAAACTCATCGCTTTGCTTTTTAGAGCAATTTTTTTACATATAATAATTAATTACCTTTAAATAAGAATTGAATGTTCAACATAATTATTGTCCATTATTGTATACCATTTCCACTAGATTATTCTCTAAATAAACCTTCGTGTAACATATGCAAGAATGTAAACACTTTACGTTATCTCCATACAGGCCCGCAGTTTATGGCCCTTATATTTTATTGCATCATGAATTTAGGGCCATAGGCTTAAAAGTTGATGATGCCAAATTATAATGTAACTTGTGATAAAGATAAATAATAATTAGCCTATTTATTAGCTAGGTTTAAGTAGGGTTTTATTCAGCATAGTATATATTCACACTTCAGCATAGATAGAAATCTAATGTTAAGAAATTCCCCAATTTACAGCCAACTTTTGAGACATTGCTAAGTGGTTAAACTCACTGGTGCGCTAGGTCTTGTTATCGAAGCGCGGAAATGAAAATAGCTCATTAGCCCCAGTGAGAAGCGAACCCACTACCGTCGCGATTACAGTCAGACTGTACCGCTGCGATACGATGGCCTTATAAATAATATATTTTATAAAACCTCATGTTTATTAAAAGGCACGTATCAGTATACTCAAGTGCTTAGAAACATGTACAAACAACGAGTTCAAAGTAAATATTCGTACGACAAAATAATATTTGCAAGTACCTACATTCTTCTTATATTTTCTCCTTTATGTATTTTCACATAAGTACTTTATATGCTTGGAAAATTATTTTTAATACTAAGTTTGTCACGCAGTTTTGACTACTTAAAATTTTTACGAATCTCAAAAAATCCTCGAGATGACGCCTCTATGCAAAGCCAATGTGTCAAACCATTCACAGATCATTAGGTCCCCAACGATTCGAACGGCTCTACGTTGTATTCGATCAAATGGTTCAAGCTGATACTGGAGTGCACCAGCCCAGAGATGAGAACAGCACTCCTACGGTACTATGAGGCTGAACCTGCTGGCTTCACGCCATAATACCTGCCTGCCACCTGTGAAGTACTGTCTCGCTCTGCTGATGACCCCCAGTTTCAACTTGATACCTTTACGCAATCTTTAGTTAAATGGTCTAGACAGACGTACAGACGGACAATATAGTAATCCTATAAGGGTTCTGTTTTTTCCTTTTAGGTACGGAACTCTAAAAATTTACATATTGTGTCCCAAAATAGTATAATTTTAACTACAACTCAAACTAAGTACATAAACTTTTTGTAACTGAATGAAATATTAACAAATTATTAAATACGCTAATGGACGGTTAAACTTTATTTAAATATTCATATTTTGTTAACAGAGCTGTATATAAGAGAATAGACAAATGTGAGATAATTTATTTAATTTATTATATTAATTTATTTAAGGATGGCCGTCATGGTGCAAAGGCACAGAGTGTGTCTGTGAGTTCGATTCCCACTTAATGAATACATTATTTTCATTTCTCTGCTTTAGCAGTAGCGGCATAGAAAACGGACGGAATACAGCGTTGAGATAAAAAATAGAAATTTCATTTAGAATTTTGATTTATTTTATAAATATTTTATTGAACTATAAAGAGTATAAGATTAGCATTATCTTTTTTCCTTGGATATATAGCAAAAGCTGATTAATTACTTCGATAGATGCAGGATGCTAGGTTCGGCTGGTTTTGTAAATGGATTTATTAAGTCCAATGCCATTTTAGGACTTGTAGGAGGTCGTAGGCCACCTCTTACCCATTTAAGGGTAAGAGGTTCCTATGTAGTAAGAAGCCAGGGTGACCTTATTGTAAAAATAAAACTAAACGAGGCATATTTGTTTCGAAATACCACAGGACATTACTTTTTATTACCCAATTAATTGCTGTCCATTACGAAAGCAATTAAATGAAGAAACAACGAAAAAAAACTCTAACAGATGTTGATCTAAGCCGAAAGTATTAAGGCCCTACTTTTTATATAACAATGTGAAATTAATAATGAAACTATGAAGAAGCACTGTCGTAAGCAATATCGTACAAAAATGAAATAAATCGTTGTTTATTAAACTTTTTAGAAATACTAGTAAATCACTCCTAAATATAGATTATAGTTTAGAGCACATTTTTAAAGAACTGTAAAATTTTTAAACTTTATATAAGCTACTAAGAGGCCAGTTGTGGCGCAGGAGAACAAACGTGCGACTATGAACGCGACAGATTGCGGGTTCGGCTCCCACTCGAGGGAATCAGATATTTAATATTTTTATGTCCTTTCTCTGGTAATAAGGCATATCGTGGCGTTGATTTCTGCCGCTCAACACTTAATACCTCGAGAATTCGGCGAAAGGTGGGAAAAGGAAATGTCTAAACGAGGGGTTATAATACTAGATTCTCAAGTTTTCTCTACCTACCCCGCTATGTGCGGGATACACCGTGATATTAAAAAACGCGGCGACGAGTTTTCCTCCACTAAACATGAAATTCCTACAGAAGTCGGCGGAAAGTGGGGAGTGAATTGTCTTAACACTAGGCTCCCTCTGTCTACCCTGCTAAGGCTGGATACAGTGAAGCTAAAAAAAATAAAAATTCGAAGCGGGTTTTGTAAGCGACGTGATCACAAGACGATACCCACAAATTATAAAAGTTTAACCTTACAAAGTAATCATTGTTAATATTGAATAAAAACAAAAACTTAATATAATAAACATTAAAAATTAATATCCACACGTCTTTTTAACTTCAAACGCAAACTTTTAGGATAATTGAACAATTTTTCCTTCCATCCCATTGTTACGAGGCAAAGTTTTACGCTCACTGAAACCTCTCTTGCCTTTGTTAGCTTTATAGGCCGTGTTTTTAATTAGATAAGTCAGCTTAGTCACCTAAGCCGTGTGCTTTACCACTAAACACAAAGTTTTTATTGTAAAGAATATATATTTTTTCTATAGCTTCACGCTGTGAGAACAGAGAACACTAGTTTCTCAGGTTCCCTCAGGTTTTCGCTAATTTTTGAGACATTGAAGAAAGTGAAAATAATTAATTTTCCGGAGTGGAAATCGAACTCGCAACCGTCACGTTTATAGTCAGATGCTCTGCCACGGCCTCTAATAATATTATGTAGTGAAACATACATGTCGTTGGAATAATATTATGCAGTGTTTAACGTTGTTATCCAGGTCATGTCATGTCACGTCGTTATAAATCCAGGATTCGGCTGAAAGTAGGGAACGGAAGTCTCTTAACCCAGGTTCCCTCTTCCTATTCTGCTATTTACAGTGTATAGCGTAAAGCTAATACAATAAGTTACATATGAAATGACGAAAAAATATTGTTTTATTTTTATAAGAGAAAGAGAATTTCGTTAGCAACCACAAGTCGTGCGTAACTGTCTAAAACAAACTTTGAATCGGAAGTTTGAGAGCGTGAGTAGAATCACATTATATGTGGTAATGATTTTCGTCTGACGACTTTATAATGTGACATAAATCATAAAAGAAATCCTCGAAAGAGATTGATATGAGCATTAAGAATAATTTATTTTTATGGGATATTCAAGATTGACCTAATAAAATCCATATTGTTAGCAAACTCTTGTAAAAGAAGATAGGTAGGTATAGGTGAAAAAGACTATAGAAGAAGAAAGAAGAAGAATTGTGTCAATCGGGGGCAGTTGCTTATAGGCAACGGTTTATTTGAAGGATAGTTCCAGTTTTTGTAATGTATCCACAGTTTTTTCGACCACCTGGAATATGTTATGACACATGTGTCATACGTGACAACACAACTCTTAGTTATTTCCATTTCATTACGCCAGTACTTATTAATTGTGATATTATACCATTCAGCAAAACTGTAAAAGATCTTGGTATCACTCTGGATAATAATATGTCTTGGGATTCACAGGTAAGTGTGGTTAGCAGAAAGATATTTGCATCCTTAGGTTCTCTTAGACGTTTGCGTAATTTTCTTCCTATACTTACTAAGATTTCGTTAGCAAATACTCTCCTTCTACCCATTCTTGATTATGCTGACACTTGCTATCTTGACTTAAGAGAGGAGCAATTAAATAAACTTGAGCGTATTCAAAATTTATGTATTCGGTTCATATTTGGGCTACGTAAATTTGATCACATCTCTGATTTCCGTAAAAAACTCAAGTGGCTCCCTATCCGCCTTCGCAGGAATACTCACATCCTTCATCTTCTTTACTGTATTCTGTTCAATCCAATTTCCCCTCCTTACCTTAAAGAACGTTTTGAGTTTTTGGGCGAGACACATTCTCGCTCTCTTCGCTCTGAACGTAATCTTATCCTTAAAATACCTTCTCACACTTCTTCCTTCTACAGCAGTTCATTTACTGTAACTGCGTGTAGGTTGTGGAACGCCCTTCCTTTAGTTGTCAGAAATGCCAAAACATTTCTAACCTTCAAACGTCGTTTAAAGTTACACTTTATGTCACTTTAAGATTTAGGTTCTTGTCCTTTTTTTTTTTTCTCTCTCTGCCATTACACATTTTATTCCTATCTTTATCTATGTATGTATGTATGTAGTAGTTATATGTATATGTATGTATATTACTATTATTTATATGTATTATTACTTATATGTATGTATATTGTTACGGCTATATTTATTTATGTATGCTTTGTATGTGTTATGTATGGTAAATATTTTCTTATTTATTTATACCCTTAATTATTTTTTTTTTGCACCCTACCTATATCTTAATTTGCTATGTCTCCTGCCTTAAGGTTGCCTGGCAGAAATTGCTATTAAGCAATAAGGCCGCCTTTTGTACATTTATGTAATGCTGTATTTTTGTCTTTCCTTGGGTGTACAATAAAGAGTTATTATTATTATTATTATTATTATTACGTCGATAAAGCGGCAGGTAAAAGCTAGTAACCATATATAATCCAACTTCAACTTCATAAATATGCAGATTCCTTTCATATAAATTCGATAAGTATCATTAAATATTGACAGTTCATTAATATGGTGATAATATGACATTTTGTTTACTTTATGGCGAGATCAATTTTACGATTTATCTGCGACATCCATATATGTATATAAGGTCACACTGAAAGATTATAGGTTGGTTTTTCCACTTTGGTTGTTATGAAAAAAATCACGGCGTTCAGCTCCGCAACTTAATCAATAACGAATTAGTTTTGAACAAACTTTAAAAACAAAGAGGTTTTCGATTCGGTTATTATATTTTTATTTATGGAATCGAGCCTAAAATAAATGTATTCAAATATTCTCCAAAATATATTTATATACAATATAACACTATAATTTATAAGAAAATAGGCAATTTAACTGCAAACTCCCATCTGGTAGAGCGGACCCTCAAAGCGGTATAAATGGTTACATTTATATATAAAATATATTACATTTATTTATGAGAAAATATTAAGCCGTAGAAAATGGATGGGATGGAGTCTTATGGTAATTGCGATGGTTATGGGTTCAATTACCAGTCTGGGGGCATGATTATAATTAAATTATTTTCATTTCTTTGCTCAGGTACAAAACATGGCGTTCAGGTACAAGTACCACCACTTAATACTCATATCACGAAAATTTAGTGTAATGGAATGTTGCTAAAAAAAATATTAGTTTAAAGTATAACGTTGGACTTAAGGTCTAATTTTATAAATATTAATAATTTTCCTTATTCAAGAAATATATTTACTAAAACCTTTTTCAAGTGTTTCTCAAGACCGTTCCTATATAAAATAATGTCCAAAACATTTTACCCTTGCCCAAAATTCTGCTGAAACCCGGAAGTGTTACTTGAAATATCGTTTTTTAGATAACACAGACTTGCCGTAGAAGTGTCATAGAACATTCTTAAATATTTTCTAATTTAACTATAAGAAATTATCAAAATAAAATATAATATTTACGTGGGGAATGGAAGTCTTAATACTAGGTTACCAGGTTCCCTCCGCTTACCTTATTGTCCCAATTGTTTCATAATTTCATGTAATTAATGTAATTCCACTCGTGGCTTTGGCGAATTATACATTCTTGACATATTACTAAATTCCTTATTTTTGATATTATTCAAATATATACATGTTAGCTTACGCTTTAAATCAATCAGTGTATTAGTGAAAACCGCATTAAAATTCATCACTTATAATTGGTACATGCCACGATACGAAGCGATTTTTGTTTTATTCTATACTAGCAAAAGACTTTCAAATTTATAATATTAGTAGGATGAAACAAATTCATGCTATTTCTATAACATATAGTGGTTTTCATTCAACGCATACAAAAAGCTTTATCTTGCTCTTGATGGATGAGTACTGTAAAAAGGGCGGAGAGTGACGAGTGAAGGGGTTCATGAGAGAGGCTATGATTTATTCATATGTGCATAAATATTATGATAAATGTAACATATAGTTTTAGCTAAAACGCTATTAAATGATTATTATATAAGTGGGCTTTGAGGCCAATCGTGGAGCAGGGGCACTAGCGACAGGTTGTGAGTTCGATTCCCTCCCGATGAAATGAAATATTCGTGGTAACAAGCGATAGGGAAGCACGATAGACCTAAGTTGGCTAAAGACGTCATCTCTCCATTCTTTGTTAATTAAATAGCAACCAATAGTAACCAATTAAGACATAAGTTCTTTCCTAAGCTAAGCTAAGCTAAGTCGAAATTTAATTATTTTTAATATTTTTTTATTATATATTCCGACCAAAGCAGGGTAGACAGAGGGAACCTAGGGTTAAGACATTCCGTTTCCCACTTTCCGTCGTATTTTTGAGGCAAAGTAAGTGACTGAACTCAACGACGGGCTTTTTGCCTTGGTGTATAAATAATAATCATTACCTCGAGTGGGGATCGAACCCCCAACAGTCGCGTTACAGTCACACCCTTGGTGCCCCTGCGCCACAACGGCCTCATTCAATTCATTATTTATATACCACACAAATTCAGTACAATAAATACAATGTTTGTGTAACTTAACAAAAGAAATTCGAAACGAAAATTATGTTTACGCAATAAATTTTTATTATAACTCGATATTCTTTGAGATCAAGGAAGCATTTGGCATTATATTAATCTGAGTTCGTTTATGAGATCTCTTTATTTCCATACTAAAAATATAAATATTATTATATTATCGTGACTCGGACAATATTATTAATAGTACCTTTTATTTGCGGCTTCGTCCGCATGGTTGAATGGAAATTATAAGTGTTTTTTTTTAGCATCACGTTGTGTCCCGCACATAGCAGGTGTAGGTAGAGGGAACTTGGAAACCTAGTGTTAAGACACTTCAGTTCCTCATTTTCCACTAAATTCTGGAGGCATTGCGTGTTGAATTGCAGAACTCAACGCCGCGCTTTGCCTCGTTACCAGAACGAAGAAATAAAAATATGAAATATTAACGTGATATAATATATTATACTTTATTTATACAAGGACTTTCAAAAATTGTTGAAAATTCAAGATAATATTTTAAAAATTTTGTTTAAAAGTAACAACTTTAAAGCTCATATCCTGTGAACTAGCGAACTTACGAGTAGGTAAAGCTTTGAACACTTTACACTCTGACATGTCAGTACCAGAATCTGGCTCTGTGCCATCTTTGGCATTTTAATATTTTTCTTAGATATAGACTACTTAGGGCGTTGAAGTGAAATATTTAATATTTAGATTTCCAAACACGTGTGTTAAATTTGGCGAGTGTATGTGCACTTGCCACAAATTCACTCGAATCCTAACTTTCGTATCGAGATAATTCTTTTTGACTTAAATCAGGTATATTCCAACTTAAGAAATAATTCAAGTGTCATTAAAATTAGCTTAGCAATTTATTAGATAGCACATCTAGCCATAGTTTTCTTTTTTTAATCAGCAAATGTGTAAAATTATGTTTAAATTTTCTCCTCATCATCTCCACTGCTCTATGCCTTTATAATAAACCGTCAACCATTTTTTAATATAGTATTCATTCTAAGCCAATAATAAAATATCTTCACACCAAATAAATTTACTTAAACCATAAAAAAATAATACTCTGTTGAACCAAAACAAGTTTTATCTGAAATTTCCACATAATAAAGCAGATATCAGAATGTACTAGATCTTCAAAGTTTATGTTCAATCAATCTAACATCAAGCGAAATACGTATATTTCAAATTCTATCGGCAAAAGTTTATGTTGATATCTATAATATTTATATTATAAAACTGTTCGTTTGGTTAAACGCACTAATCTCCAGAACTACTTGGGCGAATTGTTTTCTTTTTCTTTTGGATAAATAATATCGAAAGGCTATAGACGTTGTAGTATCACGTTTTCGCTTCGATCCCATTATACTAGCAGCAGTCAGAGTTGCCTCCACGAGAGCAAAAGTTTTTTTTCGAAAGGGCAAAAATATTAATGTCGATGTTTGGTTTTTAACCAGTGCCTTTTGGAAGATACGCGGGTGAGTTCGTTTCCCACTTAAGGGAATGAATCATTTTTTATTAATAATATCATTTCTTCGTTTTGGTACCAAGACAAATCGCGCGTTGAGTTCCGCCACTCAACACGCAGTACCTCGAAGATTCGGCGGAAATGGGGGAACGGAGTATATTAACACTAGGTTCCCTCTACCTACCTTGCTATATCTCGGATGCAAAGAAGCTTAAAGAAAAAAAAAACAATACAAAAAAAATACATTATTTTCTTTATAAAAACAAAGTAAACATTTCGTCATTTGAAACAAACGCTACCCTAAAAGCCGAGGGAGACATTTATCCCATACTCCTATACACATTTGCTGTTACAACAAAAGAACCAATTCTTTAATGTGACAAAGTGCTAACAGCCACCTTATGTGTATTGGAAATGTAATCATTTCGAAGTACAATATATTTGTATGTATTAGAAATTGTCTTCAGAGTATTTTTGCTTGATGTGTCTTTCTATATAATGAAACGTCGTTTTGATGTTTTGTGTGTGTGTCATATTAAGGCTGTTGAGGCACAGTAGTAGTCTGGCGGTAAACGCCGTGGTTTTGGATTTGATATTTAAATTGGGTATGGTATGGACTGTATGTATAATTGTTATCTAATATAAGTGTGGGTTCGATTCTCACTCGAGGGAATGAATATTTAATATTTTCATTTCCTTGCTCCGGTAACGAGGCAAAGCGCTGCGTTGAGTTCCATCACTCAACACACAATGCCTCAAAAATGGGGACGGGGACCATTCGACACTTTTCTAATTTTCTTAATTTTATAATTTAAATAAATGTCAGGTTCCTTAACGTTGTAGCGTAATGTAATATTTGGTTGTAAACGTGAAGGTTGTGGGTTCATTTCAGGATTAATTATATTTACCCTACGACCGACAAAATGAGGTTTTGAGTTTCGAAAAACGGAAGAAACGGAGTGTATTAGCACTAGGGTCCCTATGACTACCTTGCTATTAACGAGATACTAAAGGTAAAACTAAAAAAAATGTTTCAGTAAAGCCACGGCTCGGAATTAGTATCTATACAAATATTCCAAGCATTACACGAATCAGGATCCAAGACAAATATTCCCAGTTTCATATAAAATCTAATTTGCTCATTTAAAGGACGAGGAATGTCCTGTGTAAATAAGAATGTAAGCAAAATGAGCTTTACATATCCCATACATTAGATACATTTACTTTGTACAACAAAAAATATTTGTTTTTCAAAAATATTTGCCTGCAAATATATTAAATTCCGTAGATTATATACATAAATTTCGCATTTTATTAATGTTTATCTAATATATATGTATTTATACGTATTTGCGTAATATGAGAAGTAGGTTGAGATATTATTGTAATAAGTAAGATATATTATTCTTCATTCTCGCTAGCATACTGCGGCGTTAAGTTCCGCCACTCAATACGCACTATCTCAAAAATAAAGTGAAAAGTTTGTTTGGTTTTGGTAACTAGTAAATCGATGTGTTGAATCTCGCCACTCAACACGCAATGTATAGGGACTTCGGCAAAAAGTGGGGAACGTAAGTGTCTTTATTGGAACGGAGTGTTTTAACACTAGGCTCTCGCATTCCCTCTGCCTGCACTGCTATGTGTGGGATAAATTGTGAAGCTAAAAAACTATATATTTTATTATATTTATGTAGATTGTACATAGATACATATTTTATTTTCTAGGTTAAATATGAAAACTCGTTATGGATAGCAATTTTAGTTTCAAATGGTAGAAAAGTTTAAATTGGTGCATACATCACTTGAAAGATACAGGTTAAGTATGTTTAAAATTATTATTATTTATATAATGTATTTTTACATAATAAGAGACAACGGTTACATACCGGGTTTAGTGGTAAAAACATTTGAACAGTTTCCAAAAGTCGCAGGTTCGAGTCTAGAATATTTAATATTACAGTGAAAAATCACTCTAGTAACACGTAACACCTCAGCCTACCCTGCTATGTGCGGGAAACAGAGTGGAGCTAAAAAGAGTTCCTCTGAGTGAAATCGAATCCACAACCATCGTATTTACAGTAACATGGTGACCTGCTGCGCCCCAACGGCCTCAGCACAACAAACGCATAGTAATATTTTATATGAGATCAGTATTTTATAATATAAACGGTATCCCGGCGGTGCGTAGGGAACGAAGTGTCTTCATTTTTAGCCTCCCTACTTATACTAGGTTACCTAATATGTCTACAGCAGGCAAAATATCAATCCGAAAAGAATGTGGAGGATAGATTAATGGATCACTACATTTATTTATGCTTAAAAACTTTTTACGATAAGAGTCTACCAAATCATGCTTCGATTTCAGTAGGTTAATGTGTCTAGACATATGTTTATACAGACTCTACTTTTTACCAAATATTTAAGATCTAGCCTGTTTAGTGGCAGAGAAAAGATTCACTCCACCGTATGAGAATCAAACCCGCAACCGTCATGTCTGCAATTAGAGGTTGTGCAGCTGTGCTACGATGGCCTGAAATATCTATAACAAATAAATATGTATATATTTTATATTATATTTATTTGTTATAGATAGATAGATAGATAGGTAGATAGGTAGATAGGTAGATAGATAGATAGGTAGATAGGTAGATAGGTAGATAGGTAGATAGGTAGCCTACGTGCACCTATTCAGCACACATTAAATTCCTACAACAGCAACTTTAGCCATATCGACATTTTTGCAAATACTGTAAGCGTTTACAAAAGATTGCTATTTGAGGAACTGTATGATGATACTTAATAAATTGTACAGAATTATAATGTACAATCGACTCTCAACTTTTAAAACTTATTTATTATATCTATGGTAAACGATGTGGATTTCACAATTATTATATGTATAAATTATATTATATACTAGCGGTCGCGTGCAGCTTCTCTTGCGTATTTAGGGGTGAATTCTAATAAATCATGAAACATGTGTTCAATGAAATATTTTTTAGAGTCTAAATTTAAAATTTTATAAAAATCGGTGGCAATTTATAGATTTTTCCATACAAACTTTCAACCCCTTATTGGCACTCATAGGGGGTGAATTCTAGAAAACCATGAAACACTTGTTCAATCAAATACTTTTAAGAGTCTGAATTTCAAATTTTATAAGAATCGGTGCCGGTTTAATTTTTTTTCCATACAAACTTTCAACCCCTATTTCACCCCTTTCGGATTAAAATTTTTCAAAATCCCTTCTTAGTGGATGTCCAGATTACAAAAGTAAACATCTGTCCAAATTCCACGTTTGTACCATCAGCGGTTACGGCTGTGCGTGCGTCTTACCTCAGTCAGTGAGGACAAGTCCTTTTATATATATAGATAAATTATGTTATTGTGATATTGTTAGTTTACCTCAATAAATAAAAAAAAAATAGATAGATAGATAGATAGATAGATAGATAGATAGATAGATAGATAGATAGATAGATAGATAGATAGATAGATAGATAGATAGATAGATAGATAAAATAAAAACATATACAATTAAGATCTGGAGCTAAACAGTGTCATTAGAAATTATCCTCACGCAACACAAACAAAAGTTTGTGTGTAAGTATTTTGTTCAATTTGGTATGAAGCGTGGAGACAGACGTGTTTCTATATCTCTTTGGAACTTCTTACTGTGAAATTGGAAAGTTCACTGAAGTAATTCTATTATTCTTCTATGTAGTTAAAATATAAATTTCAATTTTTTTTTATTTTTGTTTTCTTCTTGTGTTCAGCATATAGCAGAGTAGGCAGAGAGAATAGTATGTCTTAACAGTAAGTTACCTTTGGGGTCCTGCTTTGGGGGAAATAGCATAACTCTCTACAATTTACAAAGTGTGAACCCAAGACTATAAAATCAAAATCAAGTATTTACAACTGAACAATATCGGGTTTCCTATTTCATAAATTTTAATGAGTTTTTTATATATATTTTAGGGTTCCCTAAACTATACAATCGGCCCTAAGCCTCAGTGATACCCAATTACTCGTCTATCTGTAATAAATTTGCCCTAATCTTTTTTCCTATGAGCCAATCTCAATGTAAGCCCGCTTAATTCTAATAAATCTTGAATAAGAATAGAATATTGTTCAAGAGGCGTTCTAAGTGTATTTTGGTTTTCTTTAATGTATATTATACGCGATGGCTATAGGTTCTATTTAGTAGAGTATTTTTTTTAAATTTTATCCCAAAAACCTCACACGGGATTTTATGTATACACTGACCCGCTCTAAAAAGACAAAATGCAACGATGAACTTCTGCATTCACTATCTTGAGTTCAGTTTTCTTTCTCTGCCTACACAGTTATGTGAAATAAAAAACCAGCCAAGTACGAGTCGGACTCGTGCTCGAATGGTTCCGTACTCGTATCTATAAAACGAAAGAAAAATCTCGGTTGCTGTATGGGATCCGCATAAATATTAATTTTATTGTGTTTTTTTAGTACAAGTACAGCTTAAAATAATCCTTCTACATTTCTTTGTTTTTCTTTATGTATATTTTTAGACGTCTTTGTAAATTGCTTAACAGTCAGACCCTGTGCCAGGATCACAACGGCCTCAATGCCTATATCTATGAACAAATCTTACTATAAGCCTGCTTAATTCTATGAGCATTGAATAAGAATAATGGTTCTAGAGACGTTCTTAGTGTACTTAAAGGCATATTAAGCGCGATTATGCCACAATGAAATGTTTAAATGTACACAATAAATTTTAAATTACATTTTATATATACAATATTATTTGCGTAGATTTTAATGTATAAAATGGAAAATTTAGTGAAACAATAGTTTCCGTTTCGATAGAAATTATGACAGGAATTCCAATATAAATGTCAGACATTCATATATGGACTGTTTATACTTGTACAATTTTTTTATTTCTCAGTAGGGTTTGGTCAGTTATGTCCAAGCTTATAGCACACTAGTGATTATTTTTACTGTGCGAGGTACCTTTATCCAGTATCCTTGATACTGTGATTTCGAAGGTCAACTGAGGTCTCTCCCTACCTCTCTTACCACTCACTTTTCCATCATAAATCTTTTTTGTCATACTTTCATCACTCATTAGTTCGACGTGCCCAAACTAGCTGACCTCGTTCTTCTTCATTCTCACTGTGACATCCTCGTTAGTATCTTCCATTCTGTGTATCTCTTCATTGCTGATTCGATCAGCTAAGCTGACTCCCTATATCCTACGAAAAGATCACATCTCCACGGCATTTATCTTTCTTTCATGTATACACTGAGTGTAACGTGTACAGTGTCGTAGGCTATTGCATCATTATTACTTGTCACATTCTTTTATCTACCAATATGTTCCAATTCATTAATTATCAAACACTTAACATGAGGTACTGTGGAAGTGTTTAGCTACGAACGGGGTGGTTGTAGATCGATCTCTACTCATGGGAATGAGTCATTTTTGTTTTCCTGGGCTAGTAAAATAAGAGCAATGCTGATGATGCCTATGAAGTCGGACTTAATTATATATTTGAGAAGTCCTTTTAGAGTGCACATGAACGCTCACCGAGCTGCCCCTGTCGCTCGCTGTCCGAGTTACTTTTAAGCAAATTAATAATTACACTTTGTCGTCCCACCACAATGTGGAAATAATTAATTCCCTTGAATGGGAACGAACCCACAACCCTTTTAATTAGATTTCTCCACTTATGCTATTCATAATATTCATAATTACCGAAACAAATTGAAATGAAACGTAAATACATACATATAAATAATAAAATATCATATAATTAAACTCTATCGCGCCCACGTAGCTTTTATTAATGTGTGTCATTTACAATTTGAATGTATACATTTGATATCATTAGTTCTAATGGTTTTGCGTAACAAGTTATCAGCGTTATGTATATGGAATATGTTTAACTTGTCTTCTTCAGGTCGTCGTGGTTCAGTGGGTTAGCATGTGGCTGCAATAAGAGTTGTGGGTTCGAGCCATTCTCGGGGAATTGATTGTTTATATAATTTTTCATTTATTCGATCTTTGGTACCTTAAAATTTACGAAATTATATATATTTCATGTTTCTAAGCGACTTCAAAAATGAGGAGGATCTCTATTCGGTTGGTATATTTTTCTATTTTTCACAAACTGATTACGACGAGATTTACGATAATATTAAAATTTTGTACTTTTTAATTATTTAGATCGGTTTTAAACGATAAATTTATTATAACTAGAGTTCTGTACAGCAAAAAATTAATACGCTATTATATTTACTTTGTTAAGCTTTCATTTTATATTAATAAAAGTAAAACACTCTACCTTTGATATAACGCCAATATTTTTATTAAAAAAATCCCTCTGAAAATATTTACATTGCAACAGTAAAGGAAAACCATTTTTATTTTAAACAAAATTTTAAAACTGCCTAGAAAGCTACACTAGCAAAATGGTATACCTACTGGATTTTATAACGAAACCAGTTGTAGCCCGCAACTTCGTTTCCGTAGAGTATAACTCTTTTCTTCTCCATTCTCGTTGGTATTTGGGGATATGCCCTTTTAATGCTTATTTATATTTATATATCTCAAGGAAAGTTAGGCATATATGTAGGTATATGACATACAAATTTCTGTCTAATCATTTGGGCTGTATATGAAAAATCTTTATTTTTAAATTTAACGACTTAAATCAGCTTAAATGACGAAATAATATCGCCTAGCAGGAAACTCTTCTAGGAGGCGTATTTACATATTTTATCTTTATATATGGTAAATATACCTCGGAAGCAAATTATTAGCAAAAAATACAGCTAAAGGAGAGATATATCACTACTCCCTCTTTCAAGCTCTCCTATTATACCTTATCTTATATACAAGTGAATTTAGAAGTTTATATAACCAAATATTTGAAACTAAGACTAGATCGTGATGTAGCATTTCAGCGTGAACTAATGTAATTCTAACATTTAAGCTATTCATGTTAAATCAGTGAGATAAACCACTGGGCACGTAATGGGATTTTGATAGAATTTATAACTGATGTGGCGCAGTGGGGCAACGTTTGCCTGCTAACGTGATGGTTGTGGGTTCGAATCCCACTCCCCTGAGTGGGCAAGGATGACAATAATGGACAATCTAAGTCAATAGGGTATCGTTTTTTAACGGCATTACGTGAGGCCATCGTAGCGCAGTTGTATAAGGTTATGAGTGTCAGTGGGTTTCGAGTTCGTTTCTCACTCGGGGGAACGAATTGTGTAATAATTTCATTTTCTCGCTCTGATATCAAGGCACAGCGAGGCGTTGAGTTTCGCCACTCAACACGCAATTTCTCGCAAAATTCGGCGGAAAGTGGGGAACGGAGTGTCTTAACACTAGGTTACCTCTGCCTACCCTGCTGTTTGCGGGATACAGCGTGAAGCTGATTTATTTATTTTTTTATAATAATATTACTATACAATAGTAAATTAGTAATTCAACATAAAATATCTCAACAAAGCTTAAATGCCATCTAAAAACGTGAACGAGTAATAAATAGTAAAATGAAATACTATTTCGCTTGCGGGTGAATCTTTTGTGTGGACGCTTTGCATGTGGAAACACCCTGTATTTAACTTTCTAGTTGAAACTACGGTTGTCAATAAAATGATTCAACATTACACTTCCTATTTAAGCTTTAGGTTAAGCTTTATATTATTAGTAGAAAAGCGTATTGTATATTATATACTCAGATACCTTATAATACGTGTACTTTAAACAAATTATAGTAAAAAGAAAATTTTAATAAATATTGACAAATCCACATAGAAAATTTTAGATCAAAGATTGAATATGACCTACTATCTCTGGAATGGCCACGCTCTACGTGTTTCCATTTACACGAGTAACTTTGTCTGTGAACCAAACTCAATTATAATTCTGAAAGGAAATGGTACAGATCGGTACACATTCTATGGAAGTTAGATTCGTTGAAGCATCCTTGGTTTGTATTTTACTTGTTAAAACTGGTATGTATCTCCCATAAGCAGCGTAGGCAGAGGGAATCTAATGTTAAAACACTCCGTTCCCCACTTTATGAGCGCAGTGTTTTATTTTTATTCTATAATCGTATATTCACGTTCATTTTTTTATTATATAAAATTGTCATTCGTCATTAAATCACTTTAAAATAATAATCGTATTTCCTTTTCCGCCACTTTTGTTACGAATCCACAACATTGTTAGGTCCTTCGAGCCAGATATAAAAAATAAGAGAATTCTGGGGCATTATGTATGTGTAGCGGAACTCAACGCCGATTTATCTGTATAATAAGTATATCTCTCTTCCGTTACCGAGTGCTGAAACTACGCGGCGTAGAATGCTGTAACTTGGCATATACTTTTCTTGGTGAGTGGAGTGCACTTAGAGAGATGTACATTGTACAACTAGTATATTAAATAAAAGTAATTACAACTTGTAATTAAATAAAGGTTGTTTATATTTCTTAACTTAAAAAACGCCACAAAATAATTAAAAGGAAAATGCAAATTTCATTTTACTTTATAAATATATTCTAGTTAAACGATTTATTCTTAGTAAAGAGCTTTCAGTAGTGGAAGCTTAGTAAATATTTTTCTACAAAGGACGCTAACGATAGAAGTTGTGACAAGCGTATCAAGATATCACGATAGCGGGATGTGAAGATATGGCACAGTTGTTAGAACTTGAAGGTTTATAGAAGATCACAGGTTTGAGGTTTTAAGGGATGTCAGCATTTTTATACCTTTCATTACATTTTAAAAAAGGGTGTTGAAAGGCTGCCTGTCAACATGCAATGCCTCCACAATTCGGCAGAAAGTGGGGAACGGAGTTTTACACTAGGTCCCTCTGCCTATCCTGCTGTGTGCGGGAAACAGCATGAAGCTGATTTGATTTGATTTTTTTAAAAAGGGTACAGAGTGATTCAAAATAGATAATCAAAAAATGGATAATCAAAATAATCATGAATAGACATCTTTTATTGAAGAGATCACTATTCAAATTAAAGAAAATAGAGAGGCGAGGAGAGATTTGTTCTAAATTTATTACTCAAATTGTTATATCTATCTTATCCGTATAGTTTCGCCTGCGTGGTCGAATGAAATTAACTAAGAGGAAAATTTAATTTTAAATACCGACTTGCTTGAAAATGTAATTTATATTTATAATAGAAATGCTCTACTTGCATAAAGAACTGCGTTGGGCATGTAAAGAGAAATATAATGGCTTAACTTTTTTTTAGTTGTATCTAAGTACACTACAAATTATTTATTTTGTTTTTATAAGCAATTTTTTCCAAGTAATTAACGATTTTAGTTAAAATTATTGTATTTGTAGAAAATAACAATGGTTTGATTGCTTATTTAATTTAATATATAATTATCTTATAATTTAACAAAAGCGAAACTAGTTTATTCATTATATCAGTACTTATTGTATAGTAATTTATATTTTTGTGAAAAAAGAATTTTGAAAATTAAATTCATATTTCTTGCTACTTACTAGCATTTTAGTTTTGTAAAACTATCTAGATTTCATCTTATATAGATTTACATTATGACGTCAGTCAGTCATCCAATTAGTCAATACATATATTAGCAAATACAAAAATAAGCAGTCGGATTTGAACCTATCTTTTGCTTAGTAAGACATTAACCCTTTAACCACTGTACTACAAGTAGGTATTTGTAAGCAAGCAAGTATACACTTGCCTTATGTCATAAGACATAAGTATTATAATACAAATTTTTGTATTATAATACTTATGTCTTATGAACTCCTGCGTTACTGAGTGACTTGACTGACAAAGCACAATTGAAACTACTGGACTTAGAAAAAAAAAATTGGTGGGTAAGTGCTACGAGGAGCACTAAGATAGGGTGTCTCTACGATGACGAGAAAAAAAATGTACATATTATATTAAAGTAGCTAGTAGTAGTGCCTAGTCACCCATAAAACTATGTTAAAAACCAATTAAAGCATTTAGCACTAATTTAAGACTCTCTCTATATATAATTCAATGCTTTTCCTCGAATAGGAAACGAACCAATGACCGTCGCGTTTAGGCTGTAAACGATATCACTGCGCCATAATAGCCTTAAAATATATTAAAACAAATGCAGGCGGAGCTACCTGTTTTCCCCCTATAATAAGAATCTATGACCTTCGATATTAGCAATATCGATTCCACAAGGCCTCGACAGTTACAGTCGTTAGTACGCTGATTGATCTATTATTGATAAACTTTGTTTCCCCAACCGTAACAAAGATTAATCATGTTTTTCTTTTGCTTCTAATTTTTATGTATATATATTTTTATGAATGGAGATGAAAAGTTAGATAAAGGCCAGTGGCGCAGGGGAATAAATGTGTGACTGTTAATGCGAGTGGTTGTGGGTTCGATCCCGAGGAACAGAAATATTTATTAAATTTATTTTTTAATTTTTTCGAGTGACAGAGAGCGAATTTGTAGTGTAAAAGGGCAGGTTTGAGGTTCAAAACCTATATAAGACTTATAAATAACGTAGCTACGTATACTCTTCTCATTTTATTACGATGAAATTGAAAGTAGGGTTTCATTTAAAATTTAATTTCTTCTATCCATTTATCTACCCATTAATCCATCCATCAAATCAGCTTCACGCTGTATCCCGCACACAACAGGGTAGGCAGAGGGAACCTACTGTTAAGACATTTCGTTCCCCACTTTCTGCTGAATTCAACGCCGAGCTTTGCCTCGAAACCAGAGCGAAGAAATGGAAATATAAACGTAAATAAATATTTCACTTCCTCGTGAGGGGATCGAACCCACAACCGTCACGTTACAGTCACGCCCCTGTGCCGCTGCGCCATAACGGCCTCCATCCATCCATCCATCCATCGATTAGTTAATTATAGTTCCCTTATTCGAAGAAATAGAAAATAGTATAGTCCAAATATTTTACTACAGAGAAAAAATAAAGCGGAGAAATTTGTTCTTCCATATGTCTATACATTAATAAATATTAAAAAAAAATAAAACAAAACAATTATATATGTAATGGTTAAGTATATTAGTATCGCTTTATCTCATACTCTAAACCCCATAAAAGACTTAATAATATTTAAAATCCCAATGAAACTACAGATAAAAGAAAATTACTTACCACTTTTTAGAATCAATATTTATTATTAAATCCAGATATTTATAACACAAATAATATAAAACCACAATACTGATATTATACTCGATAACTAAAGTTTTTCATACAATGCCGATATCCTCGACCAGCGATGTTCACCGCGCGGCGGTCGGCGTGATACTGGCCGAGCTTAAAGCTTTGCACTGATAATAGATAAAAAATTATATGCAAAGTTTATTTTTATAGTATTGAAGCGGAATTTATGGCAAATATCTTTTTTATTTTTGTTTTATATTTACATATATGTAATCTATTATTAGCATATTATAAACTAGCGGACGCGCGCAGCTTCGCTTACTTATTTAGGGGTGAATTCTAATAAACTATGAAACATGTGTTCAATGAAATATTTTTAAGAGTCTAAATTTAAAATTTTATAAAAATCGGTGGCGATTTAAGAATTTGCCCATACAAACTTTCAACCTCTTATTTGCATCCTTAGGGGAAGAATTCTAGAAAACCATGAAACACGTATTCAACTAAATACTTTTAAAAATCTAAATTTCAAATTTTATGACAATCGGTGCCGATTTAATTTTTTTTCCATACAAACTTTCAACCCCTATTTCACCCCTTTAGGGTTAAAATTTTTCAAAATCCCTTCTTAGTGGATGTCCAGATTACGAAAGTAAACATCTTTCCAAATTTCACGTTTCTACCATCAGCGGTTAAGGCTGTGCGTGCGTCTTACCTCAGTCAGTGAGGACAAGTCCTTTTATATATATAGATAAGATTTTTCGTTTATTTTTGCTTTTTACCCGACTGTGGCGCAGCCCAAAAGGATGCTTAAACATAATAATCCTTTTAGCTACTCTACACGCATTGCTTTAGTAATCTGGCGGTAAGTGGGGAATACAAGTGTCCTAATAAGAATGGAGCGTCTTAACACTGGGTTCCCAGGTTCTTGCTGCAAAGTACAGAATACAGCGTGAAGCAAAAAATTAAAAATCTTCATGTCAGCAATTCTATGTTAAGACAAACAAATAATGATATATCCTGACAGTAAGATCCCATTTAAGCCATAACATAATTCGTCATGGAGACGTTTATCTCAAAGATAAATAGCCTTAGTTAATGTTTGGAATATATCTTTTGGCTTATATGTAGTGTAAAAGTGTGTAATTAATTTCTTCTATTTATATAAATTTCAAGGCATATAAGGTTCTTCTAGATCATTTCATGATCTCCAACTTTTTCTCATCTATTTTGATATCATTTATCATTTAGCAGAAGAATCCAAACAACAGAAAAGTTTTTTCATTTGACCTTAAATAACTTTTTAGTTTACAAGAAATCGATGAAAACTTCTTTGATATTTTATTCGTAGTGGTGTACCCAAAGTCTCTACCAAAATTCAGCTCTGGCCAGATTTTCGTTAATTGAAGCTATATTTGTAGCTGATAGCGGTGTTTGGCGCTCCTCTCTGGCTACCCTCTAGGGATAAAATGTGAAACTAAATAAAAAAATGTAGGTAGCTTTATTCGTCTAATTTCTTTCATTTTACTGATCGGGTAAGGTATAACTTTTTCATTTAGGTAAAATATTCATGTGCAATTAGAATTTAGATTTAGGTACTTAAAAAAGGAAAAATAACATAAATATAAAAACATTGAATTGAATTATATAATAACATTGAACGGGGAACGAATTGTTTTAATTCCCGTTCTGGTAGACAAAGTTATAAGTTTCCGCCATTCACACATATTGTCCCGAATTTGAGCAGAATGCGGAAGGAGAGTCTAAACACTTGTTATATTTTATAATTAAAAAATATATACATATATTTATCCTAAACGCCTAAGTATTTTGGAGTAGTATCTAGAAGCAAAGTATCTAGAAAATAAACTTGAGAGTTAACGAAGCGAAGTGAAAAATACGTAATCTCTTATGGTTTTAGCGCGACCTTTTTTTTTCTTGCGCCATTGAACTTTTCTTAGGATCAATAATGTATACGTTTAAAGAGCTCTTCTGTTTTACTTATTTTATTTCTCAACTTCACGCTGTAGCCTTTCCAGCCTATAGCAGTGTAGGCAGAGGGAACCTAGTGCTAAAACATCCCCTTTTTCCAATTACCGCCCTATTTACGAGACATTCACGCAATATCTCCAGAATTCGGCAGAAAGTGAGGAGCGGAGAGTCTTAACACTAACTTTTACTGAAGTTGTTTAAAAATATAAGATTTGTTGTAGCACAAAAATTTATTCAATAGGTATCTTTACAAAGGCCGCTACTGTATATATTGTGAAGATAGAAATAAAACTTTAAAATAAGAAAATCTTCAAGTTGTGACGGGTATAAGCAACATTTTTATACAAGAAATATTATATTATGTTGTTTATTTCTTTATTCTACTTTAGTTCTGTGAATATATCTATACTTCTTTTGCTGGTAGTAATGCCTCTCAGCTATTATTATTATTTTTACTTTGAACTTGAGAACCTAGTGTTCAGACACTCCGTTCCTATTATGACACTTCCGTTCCCCACTTTTTATCGTCTTCTGGAGGTATTGTGTTTTGTTGTTGCAGAAAAATGTATTTAAAATATATATTTATAAGGGTACGCCACTGTATATATCGTGAAAATAGAAAGAAAACTTAAAATGAGAAAAACTTTAAGTGGTGATTGGTGCAAGCAACTTCCAAACAAATATTATATTTTGTTTATTTCTTTATTCTATTTAGTTACTAGTTCTGTGAATATATTTACTTTTTACCGTTAAATTGGCTATTACGGTTATTTAGTTAATATTATATTTTTTACTGTTTAAGGTTGCGGAACCTAACGCAGCACTTTGCTTCATATTGAAATAAAAAACTTCTTAATACTCATTTTTCATAAATATATTCCAATATTTCTAACTTTTAAAATGTAAAAAACACCGTCTTTAATAAAAAAACAACTATAGAATTTAGATGGACAATGGATGAATGGATGATGGATGTTACAAATGCTTAACTTTATAAAAATTATGAGTAACTTCACACATCTTTTTTTCTTTCTCTTCACGCTATATCTCACACATATCAGGGTAGGCAGAGGAAACCAAGGAACTTATTGTTAAGGCACTCCATTCTCCACTTTCCACCGAATTTTCGAGATATCGAGCGTTCTCTAGTGGGATTTAACAACGCGATTTACAATATTAAAGGGCCGTTTAAATCTCAATATTAGAAACACGTCCAGAACTCCCCATTCGGTCCTACAATAGCATGATATATCGACGATTCCATAAGAACAAGTATTTCCTCTTCCGCTCAGCCTGATACAAATGGCTTACGTTAGAAATGTTAAAATTTATGGTCCTATAAAAACATGAAAGAAATAAATTAAAGTAATTTGGGGAGCCTTTTCTATTTTTACACATCTACATTACTTATAAAGAGGCTGTGGGTTCGATTTCCACGCGAGGAAATGAAATATTTAATATTTTTATTTATTCACTCTGGTAATGAGGCAAGCCGCGGCGTTAAGTTTCGCCACTCAACACGCAATGCCTGTAGAATTCCACGGAAAGTCAAGAACGGAAGAATTTTAATGTAACCAAAGGATTTTACCTTAGGTTCCTAGGTTCCCTCTGCCTATCTTGCTATGTGCAGGATACAGCGTGAAGCTAGAAAACTTACCCTGGATTAGAGATTAGATATAAAACCATGTCGTTTACATATTACTTAATTAATTAACTCCGTTCAGTTTAATTTGTAATCAAGAAGGTTGGAATGTCTTTTACAAGTCCCATGTAGAAGTTTTCGATCCTTATGTTTGTAAATCTTAACTAAGTTACAATAAGCTTTTAGGTTTACTTCCGTCAAATATAAGATATTTAATAATATAAAATATAAGATATTATTTTGTTATATAATGTTTCTTAGCTTCATCCTGTATTTTGCATAGAGTCTCTGTTCTCCGATCCCCAGGCACTGCTGAAGTTTTAAGACACTGCGTGTTGATAACGTTTTGTCTGGTTATCTTGTAATCGAATGAGGATCAAGTGAGGATGTTCTTAAAATAAAAGGACCAATCTGTATTAGTTTGTCTATCTATCAAATAATCATCCTGTATAACTTATATATATTATAGATTTAATTCAACAATTTTCTTCTTTTGTTGCTTTTTACTTTCAATTTTTTTAAGGACACATAGCAAGGTAGGCAGTAAGAACCTGGTAACCTAGTGTTAAGACCGTTACTCATTTTCTGCCGAAATCTGGAGGCATTGCATGTTGAGTGGCAGAAGTCTACGCCGCGTTTTATCTCGTTATCAGTGCGTGGGAATGAAAATTTTAAATATTTAATTTTCTTCGACTGGGAATCGAACTCACCATCTGTCTTTTTACACTGGCACGCTCGTTGTCCTGCGCCACGACTGTAATAACTCTTTATATATTAAATTCAGCAATTTTCTTCTTTTACTGCTTTTTACTTTCACATCGTTACACTTTATCTATTCTTTTAAGAACATCATGAGAATCTTTATAAGAAATGCCATTACGCGAACAGCTTCATCCGAGTGGCAGATAAAATGTAAAGAAAAAAAAATCAGTGAGACTGATTCATTTTCAGAAGGTTCCGTATCAATTTCATAATTGACAGTAAACCATTAAAAAATATTAAAGTTGTCGAACTGTTATTAACTGTTGTTGTTTATTATTGTGACTATCACAATCTTTTTATCTCATAAAAAAATACTACATTTATATAAGTTTGTAATGTTTTGATTACGATAAAATGCAACAAAAAGATACATAAAGGCTCGTGCAGACAGACAACAAAGTGATATAATAAAAATTGTTTTGTCTTTTGCGGTACGGAACCCTAAAAAACATAGAGTACACCTTTATACAGCTTCTCTATTTGATACGTAACTTTCTACCGTTTTGTCGTAAAAACGTACAGAGAGCGAAATACGTAGAAATGGTAAAAGATAATTAATATTTTTGTTTTTTTTTCTATTTTATTTTATTTTAAACAGTTGCTGTAATGTTTTTAGTTCGAATGTTATTTTATATCAATTCATTTATTGTAAGTCGTTTATAATCTTCCGAATATAATGTCTGAAAAATCTGTAAAAAATCTGTATATTTTCAGTAATAACATTACATAATGTGGCACTTGTATATAAAAACTTTTTTAAATATTATATGGGAGAAAAAGTAAATGAATATATTATTGACATGACACTCCATTCTCTACTTTTGCCCATTCACAGTAATATTGAGTTGAGTGGCGGAGCCCAGTGGAGAAAAGAAAAAAATAAAATACAATTTGTTCTTGATATCTAAGCTAGGAAATCGAATCCACAACCGTCACACATACAGTTACGAATTTTGTTACTATATTGAAAAAAAAAACATTATTCATCCTCAAATAAAATTCAATTAAATTATTAAGCAATACAATATAAAAATCTACATAAGTACCATTGTACATTGTATTGTTTGTTCTCACGTAGATCATTCCCTTAAACATGCAAGATCAAAGGCACCGTAATAAAGTTACTTAAGCTTGGTACCGTGGATTATCATATTTGGCTTGTTTCACGTTAACTTTGCGTCTCTGAGATTTATCGATTGTTAATATTAATATATTGATATTGAATTGCTGAGATATTCGAAGGTTAATTTGTATAATTATTTGTATATAATATTCGTAGTGGCGCAGCGGCATAGCGACGAAGTTGTGGGTTTTATTCTCACTCGGATGAATGAATTTTATTTTTATTTGCTACCGTTGTATTCGCCATCGGTACTCTCAATTCAATTCATAATGTCTTGAAAATTGAACATTTGATTATGAAAAGAGTGTTTTAACACTAAAGTTGGATTATCAGAGGGCTGATTATCCTGCTATAACGGAAATAAGACTTAAAGCCGAAAACCTACATATGAGATGTTTCATATTGAAAGTTTTGAAAAAAGACATTGAATATAATCTCTGTCGCCATACTAAATCCTTTTTCACTTGCCCTATATTTTTTCCCCATTTTCTTTTCTTACTTACTAATACAACAGATTTGATTGAAAATTGTTAGGGAAGAAAATTGTTTGGTGAAAATCAATTTCTTATACAATTTCAGCCTGACACACTTTTGTTGTATGTATATTTTTATATCTCCACGTACCTTTCGTCGTAGCAGTACGGCATTTGACATAAATGAGACGGTTGTGGGTTCGATTCCAACTTGAGGAAATGAATGAGGTCTTCAACATTGAAATACTAATATTTTTTTCACATTTTCGTATAATCTATATCTATATATATAATAAAACTGTAAAGAGGGTAAAATCTGTACATTG